>JBBPBX010050021.1:0-10743 GCA_038048925.1 Garcialebias charrua | reverse complement strand
CTTCTCACTTGTTTTCAACCTCTCATCACCACCACCACCACACACTGCACTGTTCTCTTCACGTTGGCTCTGGCTGTGATGTTTTTCACGTTTATTACATTTTAGCAAAGGGAGAGTGGGCCTTAATCCAGACTGTCAGTACTGTGGGAAAGCAGTCTATTAAAAAATGTCTTTAAACTTGAGCAGGTGCTGCAAGAAAACTCTTGAGCAACAATAAGACCCAGCATGATGTTTCCAGACTCAACATAAACTGGAGAAATTGCATTTACTGCGAAAATGCAATGTGAATGCTTATGGAAGAACTTGCTGAAAAACAGCTGAAGTTATAGCTAAAAAAAAAAGTTTTTGAAATGCAGCTGAACAGCGGTGAGCTGAAATGGACGAACAAGCTTAAGTTAGAATAATGTAGCAAAAATCAAAAAAGGCGACTGAGAATCTTCACCAGAATATAGCAAAAAGAATGCATATTTGCTGAATAAGGATTAAATAAACAAAGATGAGCAGAAAATTGGGAAATTAGCTTAAAAAAGGCTGAAATTAGCAAAATAAAAAAGGCTGAAAAACTGCTGAAAAGAAGAAAAAAAAGAAGCTTAAACTTCCAGAAGGAAGTTGAAAGAACTAAAATGAGCTAAAAAAAATGGAATTAGCTGAAAAATCTAAAATATGCATCAAAAGGGCTGAATTATAGCTGAAAGAGCAGAAAAAAGCTGAAAGGAGCATAACAAGCTGGAATTAGCAGAAGAAAGCAGAAAGAACATGCTTGCCCCAATTAGACAGAAAGAAGCAGACATTAGCCCCTACAAGTGGAAATGATCTGAAAAAGGCAAAAATGTGTATAAAATAGTTGAAAAGTAGCTAAAAAGCAGAAAGAAGCTTAAATTAGCAGAAGGGAGTGGAGAGAGCATTTTTTTGCTGAATTAGGCTGAAAAATGTTAAAATGAGTTAAAAAAAAATGTAGAGTTAGTTGAAAAAGCTAAAAGTATCATAAAAGCAGCTAAATAGTAGCTGAAATGGCAGAAAAAGATGAAACTTTCATAAATAAGCTGAAAGGAGCACTACGAGCTGAAATTAGCAAAGAAATTAGAAGAAGCACAACAAATGTTTTGGTCAGCAGAAATAACTTGAAAGGAGCACAAAACAGCTGAAAAACCAGATGAATTTAGCTGAAAGTAGCTGAAAAAATGTTTAAATTTGAACAAAGAAGCTGAAAGAAGCTGAACCAAAACAAAATGTGAAATGAGAAGTAAAAGGTTGTAAACGGATCTAAAGATGTGAAAGATGTAAAATGAGCTGAATTCATTTTCTATGAGGAAAATATGGCAGAAAAGGCTAAATATTTCAAAAAGCTAAAGTCGCACCAATACCAAAGTTATAGCAGGATTGTCCTGAAAGAGCTGAGCGTTTTGATTTATGAATTGTTGATACAAAATAAAACTAAAAATAAGTGGAACAAGAAAGATGCCGAAAAATTGATCACAATATTTGTGAATGCTTCATAAACATGCACACAAATAGTTCTTGTTTTTTCAGATTGGGCCATTACTGGAGAAGAGGAACATCTGCCAAGATGTGCCACCTCTGCAGGTGTACAGGTAAAAATCTTGTGAGTAAAAATAATATTTTGTCTGATGTGCAGAACGTTTTTGCCACCTGATTTGGCATCTACCAAACTGTGTGCATGCTGTTTACAGTGAACAAACAGAAGGACAAAGGACTGTGACAAAAAAAAAAAAACAGTAGATGAAAATACACAAGCAGTAAATTAAACCATTCAAACCCTCACAAATGTTTGTGTAAAAGTGAATTACTTGTATTGTAGCTGATTCAAGCCACTGTTGTAAGAAATATCCATGAATCTTATCTTTCCTCATTTATAATGCCTTATAATCTGTCTGTTTTGCTACTTTGACATCTTTGTTTTAACTTGTTAATAAAAAAATAAATGTATTTCTCTCTTATGATTGTCTATTGTTGATTGTCCAAGGAAAATAGCTATTTGAAAATAGCTATTCTAGCTATTTGAAAGATAGAAAACAGTTTGTGCAAATAAATGATGTTAGATCTGACCTCCGTGATATCACTTGTGGAGTTCCTCAGGGTTCTGTGCTTGGACCAAAGTTATTTATTTTATATGTGAATGACTTGGTAAATGTGTCAGGACTCCTTAAATGTGTTCTTTTTGCCGATGACACCACATTTTTCTGTTCGGGCAAAGACATAAAACAGATTTTGGATATGATGAAAACAGAATTTATAAAAATACAAAATTGGTTTAAACTAAACAAATTATCTTTGAATTTAGATAAAACTAATTACATGATATTCAGTAACAAAAAGAGAATTGTTGACGATCCATTTGAAATTGAAGATGTTGTGATTTGTAAAGTGAGTGAAGTGAAGTTTCTGGGTGTTATCATTGATGAGAAACTGTCATGGAAACAGCATGTAAATTCCATTAAAACAAAAATAGCTAGATCAATTGCAGTACTGTATAAAGTCAGGGATTTTTTAATTGATAAAGTTCTGTATATGTTGTATAACACAATCATTGTTCCACATTTAATCTATTGTATTGAGGTTTGGGGAAAAGCGTGCAAAACAATTACAAAGCCTGTTTATATTTTACAAAAGAGAGCTGTAAGAGTAATCACCAGAAAACATTTCAGTCACCCATCAAACCCTTTGTTTCTTCAGCTAAATTTATTGAAATTCCAGGAATTGGTAGATTATAGTATTTTATCAGTTATGTATAGGGCTCATAATAACACATTACCTTTAAATATCCAAAGAAATTTTAGAAAAAGACAAAGTTATTACAATCTCAAGGGAACAGAGATATTCATCAAACCAACATTCAGAACCAGCTTAAAGGGACGGTCTACCTCAACTCAGGGAGTTGGATTGTGGAATGTTCTGGAGAGTGATGTTAAAAATGCAAAATCAATGTATACATTTAAAAAAAGGTAAAAAAAGGACTTGCTCAAAAACTATATATGATGTAGCTTAGCGTGTTTGTGTATTACAGTTAGAAAAATTAAGTAGAGTTATTCATTTTGTGATGTAGTTTGAAGGTTTTCATTGTTTGAACAAATTGTGAAATAAGGGGCAGATATAATAAGATTTCATCTTCTTTCTGCTCCTTTCATTTTATCCTACTTGTATTCTTGTATCTGATGAAACTTTTTTGTATCGTTCTTTTAAAATGAATAAATAAACATCAAATCAAAAATCAAATCAAAATCTACTGTTGCTGTTGTCGTCATTCTTTGTTTGTAGCCAGGTCTCTCTTGTAAATGAGTCCTCGAGGCTCAATGAGATTAACCTGCCTAAATAAAAGTTGAATGAATGAAAATTTTCCTTTTTGGGCTGTGAGGAGCTGGTGTCTCCATCAGTCACTGAGAGAGACGAGGGACACCCTGGACAGGTTGTAAGTGTAAGACAGGGACACAAACAACCATTAACAATCTCACTCACACCTAGGGGACGATTTAGAGTTAACAATTATCTTATCGTATGGTTTTGGTCTGTGGGGGGTAAACTGGAGTACACGAAGAAAACCTGAAAGTTATGTACCATAACTCATTTTCCCTGAAGGAAGGGAACGAGGTGCAACATATGCTATGGGACTTGCGNTTGACTGGTCGTGAAGGACTTGTCGCGAACACACAGCTACAATGAGTTTCTCTTCCATAGTACACGACTTTGCGGGTTTTTTCTGTGTCCCACAAACAATACGTCACATAGTTGCGCAATACCCCCGTCCCCTCGTTTCCGCGTCACATAGCGGACTCCCCCTTTCTCCTCCACCCGACTCTCCCTGATTGGTTGACGCGTGCGTTCACGAGTTTGAACGGCGAAATCTTCAGCATGGTCAAGGCGTGGTTTGGAGGCTGACGCGGGTTCACGTGCACGAAAAACGCTTTCCAGCACGCTCAACACGCACGTGACGTGACGCCCGACGCCAAGAGACGCCTGGAGGCGCGTCCCCCATTGACTTTGCATGTAAACCGGACGCTCCTGCAGTTGAAAACGCGTTCGGTCTGGATTCACCATGAATCATGTGAGCAGCTGTCAGCAGCAAACTGGTTGATCCACTATGAGAAGGTGCTATTTATAAGACTAAGCTGAATACAGCTCCTCAGACTGAAGAAGTCTTTCGGACGAAAGACGAAACGGTTCTACTTTTTTTGTTTTGTTTTCTGAATGTTCAGAGAACCAGACTTAACTTTTTTAGATTTTTCTACCTGGATTATTGAGCATGCATCAGGATATTTTCTAGAAAAGCAAATGATGTGGGTTACTATGTTAAAGTACCCCTTTTCACATTTTAATGCATTTTTATAATGGACTATGTTTTAAACACATAAAACGTGTTTTTAAGTGTGTGTGCGTTTCACTTGAACTTTCAATCCCAGTCAGTTTTTGACAAGAAAAAGAGTCAAGTAACACCTAACACTTTGTAAAAAAAATAAAATAAAAAATCACCAAATGATAATAGTTCATCATTGACAATTGAAAAACAGGATATCATCATTACATCCATCCATCCATTATCTATTAACCGCTTCTTCCTTTTTGGGTTGCGGGGGTCACTGGCGCCCATATCCAGCTATCAATGTGCGAGAGGTGGGGGACATCCTGGACATCCATTGATTATCTTTCATTTGTTTTGAAGTCGGGTTGCAGGGGCAGCAACTTGAGCAGGGAGGCCCAGACATCTCTTTCCACAGCCACCTTGTCCTGCTTTTCTGGGAGGACTCCAAGGTGTTCCAAGAAGTGTAAATGAAAAGGAAGTTTAGACTCAAGAGAGTCCATCAGGTACACTGATGGAAACTTTTAAAAAAAAAGCATGTTCGCGTAAACCCCAAAGTTCATGCTCAATAAACCAGGTAAAAATCCAACGATGTTCAGTCAGGCCATCTGGACGGTTTATATTTTTTGCTGAGACTTTTCGTCCTTCATCCAAAGGAATTCTTCAATCTGAGGAGACACCAAACAAACTGATTTCCACAAACAGCAAACTCCATAGTGGGAAAATGGTTGATTAACTTTAACACTTGAAACATAAATTGGATGTTTATTTTGTTGTTTTGTATAATAATAATAATAATAATAAATAATAATAATAATAAGGAAAAAATGTTAGAAGTTTATAACACTGCATTGTCTTTTACACTGTTTCACCAGTCAGTATTTAACAAATAGTTATTCAGCTAATTTACTTTCTATTTTCTACCTCATTTTTTTACTAAATGACACATAAAAGCCACGGATCAGTCAAAGGTTCTTCTTAAACCTGTTACAGAAAAACTGTCATCTTTTGATGCAGTGTTCCCCAAACCACGGCACGCAGGCTGCATCCGGCCCGCCCCCACATTTGGTCCGGCCCCCCAGAACAAACATGTACATGTACAGTACTGTACGGTCACCAAGTACTTAGCCTATCCTAACACAGTTTTTAAAGATGAAGGAGTAAGTTGAATTGTCTCCCTTTCACATAAAGGGAGCTAGCTGGGGTGGGGGGTGGGAGGAGTGACGATATTCCAATGCGCAGCAACGCTTTCCTCAGCCCTCCTCATCTTGTATTCTCACAGACATAGTCTTGCGAGTTTTGGGTGCGGTGACACAGCGCTCTCACGAGACTTTAGGACAGCAGTGGAGCTGTCGGTGCACAGTAAACATGGATGGAAAACTAGCAAACAAGCAAACAAAAACGTATTATTTTCACACAGAGTGGGAGGAGGAGTATTTTTTTGTTTATTCTAATTCAAAGTCTATTTGCCTCATCTGTAATTCGAGCATCACCTGGCGTGGATGGAGAGTTCTGGAGTCTGCTCTCAGAAGAAAAGTATCCTTACATCCGAAGATGTGCTTTGAACTTAACAGCACTTTTTGGATCTACCTACCTGTGTGAGTCTGCTTTTTCACACATGAAAATCATCAAGTCCAAAAACAGATCCACAATGACTGATGATCATCTGGAGACCTGCCTGCGCCTCCCAACCACCTCATACTGCCCCGCGCCTCCTCCTCTCAGTGTCAGAAGTGCCACTAAGGTAGAGACACATTTATTTTATACAGCTTGCACCAGATGACACCATCCTGCTGCACAGAGCAGCTGCCTAGTTTTGATATTTAGGTTTTATTGAGGTTTGAAATAGTTGTTGGAGATTTGTAAATCTGCACCTTTGTAAGTCACTTTTTGTAAATAGTTAGTGTAAATGAGGGAGTTTTATATTGTTCAGTTCATTGTTTATTCGTTTCTTTAAAAAATATGGTGTGCTTTTCAAATATTGCGTCCTTTTACTTTGATAAAATACTTTAATTAAATAAAACTAGCAACACATTACGTTCTGTTTTATTTACTTTAAAGAAGTGAGGAGTAGGGAGATGAAAAATTTTGTTTTTTGATACTGAGACTGGACGAGTAGCTCTCGGCAAACTGCCGACTTCAAAAGTAACTCTTGGTTCAAAAAAGGTTGGGCACCCCTGATTTAGGCACTCCTGCAATCGTCACACTTTTTCCTGTTAAAAACTGACTCCGGCCCCCCACCAGAGAAGGGAAAAGTTATGTGGCCCTCACAGGAAAAAGTTTGGGGACCACTGATCTACAGATTTGGTTGCCATGGAAGTAATAGCAACAAGGTTACATCTATTAGAGACAATTTTACTTTGCGTCTGTCATAGGCTGTTCCCTTTCAGTCTGGTCTCTCGGTGCAACATACTTGCTATGGGAATTGCACCCCCGCGCGATTACCTGAAGGAATATACTCACGCCTTTAAGGCAGGGGCGTCAACGCCGCGCCAGAGGCCCCGCCCTCTGGGTACTTAAGCGGCTGACGCCCGTCCATCTTTCTCTTTTTTGCCCTTCACCTCGCTAAACCTGAATTACCTCTTCGCGGGACTTGTCTGTTGCTTCATCGCTCAACTTAAGGTGAGCTTACTCCCTGCACAGAGCGCACAGAGAATTATTCCTGCGTATTGCTGGACTAGCGAAAGCTAGTCCGACACATTTTCTCTTAACCCCAAAGTATTTTCTTCTCCTCTCTCTACAGATTGCTTTGCTCGACAGCGCTAACTACGCCACAAGAAAAGCTACCTTGCTAACTCCTAGCGAGCTAGCCAGCGAAAGCGACGACGGAGGAGACATTTCAAGGAAAAAGAAAAAGGATTCTGGAAGGACTCGCTCGCCTTATCTCGGACATGCCTCCGGAGAAAGGAAAGCGAAAGACAAGACTTCCAAGAAAAACCAACGGGACGGCAAGCACAACTTTGCGCGCCTGTCCCAACGGATGCAGCTTCTCCCTTGCGGCGACGGACACCGATGAGGCCTGTCCCGTCTGCCTGGGAATGTTGCACGCAAAAACAGCGCTGGATATGCCTGACTTTTGCCCACACTGCAGCCTGATGTTGGATGCAGTGCTGCGGCACCGGGTTGACCTCGTCGCCAAAGCCATGGGCGCTTCAGCAGTACCAGCGGACCCAGACACCACGGAGCCTCTCACTCCCATGCCGGAGCTCGAGAACATGGCTCTACATGACAGCACACGAGTCGAATGGGGTGACAGCCCTGACGTGCTGGCTCCTATGGTGGACTTAACAGTCGAGTTCGACACCCGAGGCATGATGAACGAGGACGAGATCTCGATTTCAGCCTCGGGCGAATTTTCAGCGGAGGACGCAGACGTGGAACTGGAGGATCAGGGAGAAGATCTCTCCCAGACCCCGGTACCTGTGCTCCCAGAAACAGACTTTTCCATCCCTGCTCTGTTCGACCTGTGCCACAGAGCAACGGACGCGCTGCACATCCCATGGCCCGAGCCTCCGCCTCGCCAACAGGTCACGAGGCTGGCAGGAAACTATTTTTACTCGAAGCAGCAGGCCGCCACGAGGCAAAGGATGCCCGTGTTCCCGGACTTCCTCACAGAACTAACTCGCACCTGGGCTCAGCCAAGAGCCCCCATGCTCCTTCCCCTCTCACAGTTCCTCGACGTCGACGGGATGGATGAGGTGGGAATAGCTAACGTGCCTCAGATTGAGGACACACTAGCATCTCACCTAGCTCCTAAGTCATCCGGGACATAACCAACTCTCCCCATCAAGGCTTGTCGAGCTTTAGCGTCTCTACTCGAGAAGTGCTACAGAGCTTAGGGACTCACCGCGCGCCACAAACGCATCCGCGTTGATGCAGGCTTACCTGACGGAAAAGCTGTAGCAGCTGCAAGTAACGACAGACATGCAGGCTGCCGCCGACTTGCTGGATGAAGCCCGAAGGGCAACAGACTTTGTGCTCCGCATGATGGGGACAGCCGCTGTTGCTCAAGGCAGAGCTATGGCGGAAGTGGCCATCGCGATTCACCACCTGTGGATGACTTTAACGGATCTCCCCGAGGGACAAAAGGTGCCTTTTCTCCACCACTCGATAGAGCCGGCGGGATTATTTGGTAAAGCTTTGGAGCGAATTCAGACCAAGCTGGACCAAAGACGCAGACAGACTGAAGCTCTCTGGGTGGGCATTCCCCGGAGAAGCTTCGTCCCCCAAAGGGAGTCTGCTGGTAGCAGACCTGTGAAGCCTCGACAACGCTCGGCAACGCGTGCCCCACCGCAGAAGCGGCCAGCATACAAGGAGGAGCCCTGGCAGAGACCCCCGCTGGGCCCACCTCGCACCGAGCACGCATGGAGCAAAAACAGGTTTGTTCCCTGCCAGGCGGTCAGACACAGGGCCTCCTCGGCGAACCGGGACACCAGACAAAAACGTGCCTGATGAACCAGGTCCACGTTTCCACATTACACGATCACCCGCCCACGTGGTACTGGGAATGATCCCTTCATGTCCAGACTTTATTTGTAACACGGTACAAAAAGCTGGTAAATCTGTCGCATGCACAAATCATGCTCTCCCTGCTGTGAGTGACATAGAATAATGTACGTCATTACACATAAGCACAAATAAAGCCCATAAAACAGTCCCTCTCTGTTTTATTGACTCTCAAAAAACAAACAAAAAAACACACAAATAACTTCATCAGAACAGGTCCCTCTGGCCTGCCAGCCGTCATAAAGGGAGGGGGCCATTTTCCCCCTCCCTCACGGCCCACGGGGTGTTAGCCTAATCAATAAGCCCTAGCAGGGTGCCCCTGTTTCGTCTGTAGTAAACAGACACAGAGGCGTCTTGCAAGTAGCCCCCACACCCCTCACGGAGGCAGGTGAAGGGGGTCACGTGCTCAAGCCCCCACTCCATTGTGAAGAACGGGGCAGCCAATACACTAACCTGGCAAACACGTGTTATGTCCGTACCTCAGAGAGGCATGCCGACAGAATCTAACGATGGGGGGAGGGCATGTCAGATGCCCACAGGCAGCCACAAGCTTCACACCTTCACAGTAGCAATTGTGTTCAAGCTGCTGTGTGTGTAAATGAATCAGAGTTGAATCAGATCTCTCTTCCTGTTTTCCGAAGGGGACTGGGCTCTTTATCACCAAATAATCTATTCTAAAGTCTGCTAAACTCAAAGAAACATCTCCACATTCTCACGTTGCAGTTGCCCCTTTATTATTAATGAGGGACACGCAATGTCCAAGCAGTGATCAGACAGCATGTGACCTTCCTCTCTGTGCTGATCCAGCTTTGCTCTCAAACAAAATTCTCCCAACGGGTGAAACAAAGTTGGTTTCCCTGGTTCCAATGCTCTGTTAAAGCCAAGGACCAGTAAACTGGACCATTCCAGAAAAATGATTGGAGTCAGGAGATCTGCTCGTTTATAAAACTCACAGTCTCCCAGTCCCATGACCCCAAACTTGGAGGGGGGAAATAGACTTTCTGCTTCAATTATGTCTAATAAGAATGACAGGTCGCATCTGCCCTCGATTACCCTTGATCAGAGCGACCTGGTAGCACATAGGAAAGGAGGCCCTCTTCCCAATTTGGTTGACCCCCAGGGGTCCACAGTCTCTAGGGCCCTTGGAGGAGAACTGGATGCACCAACTGCTCTTCTTCAGGGCCAAAATATGTCACCAAAAGAGGCAGTCCAGCCGCTTAGGCCAGGAACTGTCAAAAATTTCAGCTTGTTGGCGGAAAAGAACAAGCTGATGGCGTCAGGCCTGCCAGAAAACATGGTGAAAACCATACAAAATGCCCGTGCTGTGTCAACACAGTCTTTATACGCACAGAAGTAGCGTATTTTTGAAGCCTGGTGCTAAGAAAGAAATATTATTTCTTACGCATGCGACTTGGCTCAGCTCCTGACCTTCCTTCAGGACTTACTGGAAAAAGGTTGTTCTTACTCAACGATTAAAGTTTTCCTATCAGCTATTTCAGCCTGTCACGAAGGCTGGGGACACAGGACACCTGGAGCGTATCCAATCATAATAAGATTTATGAAAGGTGTGCTTCGGACTAAACCACCCAGCAGGACCCCTGGTTGGGATCTTCAATCATAATAAGATTTATGAAAGGTGTGCTTCGGACTAAACCACCCAGCAAGATTCTGACCCCTGGTTGGGATCTTGGCCTGGTCTTGGGGGCTCTCTGTGGACCCCCCCCCCCATTCGAGCCACTGAGTGAGGTTAAGATAGATTTGTTATCTTATAAAACCGCTCTACTCCTGGCACTTTGCTCGGCGAAACGCGTGGGTGACCTCCATGTATTGTCTGTACATCCAATGTGTACCAGATTCGCCCCTGATGGGTCAAAGGTCACCTTGAGGCCTAATCCTGCATACACTCCCAAGGTCTTGACTTTGAA
>JBBPBX010050020.1:0-25140 GCA_038048925.1 Garcialebias charrua | reverse complement strand
CACGGATCGACAGCACTTCCGGTTCGAGCCAAGGAGGGGGGGAGCGGGGGATTCCCTCTGTTTACAGTCAGACCTGATCATCACACGGACAACTAGCGAGTAGCGACGTTGAAACAGCAGTAATTATTAATGGTGCCTCTACACAGGTAAGCAAGTAATAATTAGTGAGTTTAATAAATCGCTGAGCACACATGAGCAAAGTTTGAGCTGTTTTCATCTGTGTTCGGGACATGGTGGTGTGTGTGGGACGGTGGTTGTTGCAGTCAGTCACAGTAGCTAGTAGCTCTGCTCATGGTTGTGGTGTACTGTCTGCAACATTATAAAAGTTGCTACTTGCTAGTTATAAACCCGAATGTGTGAAGACGACTCCTGTCTGTCCATCTTCAGCTCATCATGAACTGTTTACTCCTCAGAGTGTCTGTCTGTGTTAGTTAACTTTTGTCTCGTTTCGTTTAGCAGCAGTTGCAAATTTTCTGATGAATAAATCTGAATGAATAAATAAACTTTAGTTTTAGTTTAGTTTAGTTAAACTTTAGTTTCATTATAAGTTGTGCTGTTGTTTCAAAGACACTAAACTTAAATAAATCAAGTAGCAGAAAGATTTAAGCATTAAATAGTTTGAATTTTTCATGTTATGAAACAGTGATTATATAATTATTTGAATTTAATTTTAATATTATAAAGATCACTGTGGATGGATCAATGCAATTGAAATAACCTGGATATTATTATTTATGTTGTATTAAGAAAGTTAAAATGTGATTACATATGTGCACACAAAGCACTTCAAGCAATGTGGAAAATGCTAAAAAAAATACATAATTAATGTGCCTTCTGTACTTTCTTTACAGAAAAAAATCCACACAACACCTTCATCTCTACACATCTACCACCTGTGTAACAGACAGAGAGACAAAATGGAGCAGGAGACATTAAATAATTCAGTGAAGTCACTGAAAACAACACCTTTTGAGAGAAGAACAAATCAGGAGAAGATGGAAGTGAAAAAACTCGGACCTGATCGACCCATCATCCAAATTACTCAGCAGTCCAAAGACAGAGGGAGACAGTACACTCGATCTTTTTCCAGGGCCTGGTTTGATAAGAAGGCTTGGCTAACTGCATGTAATGAGGCTAATGCTTTATTCTGCTTTCCCTGCCTCCTTTTTCAAACTTCAGGATCTGACGCAGTTTGGATAAAGACAGGCATGACTGATTTAAAGCATTTTTCAGAAAAAGCTAAGAAACATGAACAATCTGCGGTCCACATGAGCAGTGCACTACGACTCGCCATGTTTGGAAGGGTAAACATTGCATCTCAGCTTGATGAAGGCTACAGGGTAGGGATCCGTAAGCACAATGAGGAGGTTGACAAAAACAGGCACATTCTTTCAAAAATAATAGACTGTGTGAAGTTCTGTGGTGCATTTGAACTTGCTCTGCGTGGTCATGATGAAAGTGAAAGCTCAGAAAATCCAGGTATTTTTAGAGGACTGGTGGATTTTGTAGCATCACTGGATGCAGTTCTACATGAGCACCTGCAGACTGCCACTGTATTTAAGGGAACATCCAAGGCTGTGCAGAATGAACTCCTTGATTGCATGCTGTCAGTTTTGAGAGAGTGCATCATTGAAGAAATCAGGAGTGCAGACTTTGTCTCCATCCAGGCTGATGAAACAATGGACATTTCCACTCAGTGTCAGCTGGTGCTTGTGATCCGTTACATTGACAAAGCCCATCATGTCCAAGAGAGGTTTTTTGAGTTCATACCTCTCCAAAGTGCCACAGCTGATTCCATCGCCACAGCACTTCTGGAAAGGTTGAGCTCCATTCTCCCTGATGACCAGAAGAGCAAGCTCATTTCACAAGCATATGATGGTGCGAGTGTCATGAGAGGAGCCACAGGTGGTGTACAGAAGAAGATCCAAGATCTCTATGTAAATGCACACTACATTCACTGCTATGCTCACCAGCTTAATCTTATCATGCAGCAGGTGACTTCCCATATCTCAAAAGTGAATATTTTCTTCTCAGACCTGGCTGGATTCTCCGGCTTTTTTTCAAGATCGCCAAAGAGAACCAGTATTCTCGATGAAGTGGTGGCCCACAGAGTTCCAAGAGCAAGCACAGTGAGGTGGAACTTCCACAGCCGAGCTGTGAACACTGTTTTTGAACACAAAGAAAAACTGCTCCAGTGTTTTGAAACCATCAGGGACTCAGGACAGTTTGATCCTACCACTGTTAGAGATTGAGGTGGCTGAGGGTTGTTGTCAGCAGCTGCTGAAAGTAACTAATAAAGTAACTTGTAATCTAACTTAGCTACTTTTCAAATAAAGTAATCAGTAACTTAGTTACTTTTTTCAAGGACTAATCAGTAACTTAACTAAGTTACTTTTTCAATGTTACTATGCCATCACTGAATCCAGATATTCGACAACTGTACACCATTCAGAGTCAGAGACCAGGGAGGCCTTTTGTCCCAGTCAGACTTCTCCAGGGGGCCGTCATCATACCCAAGAATAATGAGAACCCAGAAAACAAAACATTCCACATACAGCACCATCAAATCACTAAAGCACTATTTAAAGACTGTGATCATGAAGAAGATGCCAGACCACAAGCTGTTTTACCCAGTGTCCTCTGCAGGTTTGAGACTGAAGTGAAGCTGGTTCTGAGAGGGATGACCCGCCAGGGTGTACTTCACCATCACAGTGCCCTCTGCTGCCTCTGAACTCTGAGAATTTATTACACAATTAAAACAAACTACTTTAAAAATACATATCCGTCAATGTTTTAATATTATCTCAACTTTATTAGTAAAAGACATGAATGCTTCAGCATAAGATGAGATGGTGGCAACTCTACCTGTCCAGTAAGCTGGGCGTATATCAGTGACCTCTGACCCTGAAAAATTGCTGTGATGGGAGGAGAAAGGACGGTGGCAGACACATTCTTTGGTAAATCCCACGTGACAGAAATATCCTGCACAGCTGGTTGGAGGGCATATTTTAGTGACTGCATTACCTGATTAATAAAAGAATAAAATGAAAGTTATGTTATGTCATCTGTCCAACACAGATGTGCTCATACATGTATTTTAACTTACTTTTGGCTGCATTCTATCAGTTCCAGTGATGAACTGAGAATGGCCTCCTCCCTCCTTGGCCAGCCCACTGATGAGAGCAGAGCTGGCACCTTCTCCAATCCCAAAAGAGAAACACCTACAATACAACAGGTTGTTTTAAACACGCAGCAGCAGGACACAATGCAAACTGTCAATCTGTGTGCTTATGGCGTTACCTGTGGGAGCCTGCATTCTTCTTAACAAGGTCTATTACGTCTTTGGTGTTCCCCACCTCTCCATCGGTAAAAACAAACAGCTAAAGGAGAAATTGCACGAAAGTTAAACAAAGTCACGCCCAGGCAGGTTTAAAGTCCTCTAGGAAATCTGAAGGAGAGGTAAGCAACTCTGATTTATTACTTTGGGTTAAAGTGGCTTTCAAAAGCCTAAAACATCAAGTAAAACTATGACAAATATAAGCTTTAAAAAACTGGTTTGCTTAAGTTTTTTTAAAAGGGTGTGGAGATTTTTGTTTAAGTTAGTCATATGAAAATAAAGTCTGCCCTTACTCGAAAATGACTGAGCAAACCTGATTTATTTGGAAGATTTGACAGAGGAAAGCCTCTTATCTCTTAAAACCGCACGTCAGCGCAACTTCAGTTTGCAAAATTGCATTTGAATGAATCATACCATCTCCTTTAGACAGATGAGACTACATATATACAAAAACTCAGGACAGTATTACATTTTTATTATTTAATTTTATGCTTATGTTCATTAAATGTTTAGTGTTTTAGTTTTAGTGTAAATTTTCATTCTTTTATACTACTACTGTATGCAAAAACTCAGGACAATGTTACACTTTTACTATTTTATGCTTATGTTTATTAAATGTTTCAGTGTTTTAGTGTTTAAATGGTTACTGTTGCACCGAGGGACTGAAAGAAACGCAATTTCAATCCTGTGTATAATAATAATAATAATAATGAATTCAATTTATAACGCACTTTTCATCAATGAAAATCTCAAAGTGCTACAAAGTGCAACAGAATTAAATGTCAATAAAACAAGTAATAAAACATGTAAAATCAATAACAGTATCAACTAAGATCAAAAGTAGAATCATGAGGAGGTAGAGTATGCTCGGTTGAAAAGAAAGGTCTTCAAGCCGCTCTTAAAGTCAACCACAGACTGTGGGGCTCTCAGACAGTCAGGAAGAGAGTTCCACAGGTGGGGGGCAGCCACACTGAAAGCCCGGTCTCCCATGGTCCTTAATTTGGTTCTCGGAATGTGAAGGAGATTACTGTTCTGTGACCGCAGCGACCGGGTGGATGAGTATGGAATAAGAATATCCTTCAGATAATCTGGTGAAGCTCCATGTAAGCATTGATGTGTAATGAGAGCAGTTTTGTACTGAATTCTGTAGGCGACAGGAAGCCAATGAAGGTTATGGAGAATGGGCGTAATATGTTCAAATTTACGAACTCTCAACAAGATCCTTGCTGCACTGTTTTGAATATATTGAAGTGTATGTCCTGTACATAATGCAGTTCTGACAATAAAGTTGACTTTGACTTTTGACTTTGATATATTAAACACGTTTGGCCACAATGCGGAAGACTATGCTTGGTGAAATCCAAGCACAGCACAAACAGGGAGCAACTCTCAATGACAGTGGTGGAAGGCTGGTGGTTAGGGCATCTTGCAGTTAGTGAGTGGACCATGAACTCCTCTGTAGACCACAGTATTCTGTAGTCAAATGTGAGGCCAATTGTCTGACAGCTGAAGTTAGGACCAAATTGGGTCATGATGCAACAGAATGATGATCCCAAACATAGCAACTAAATTACAACATAACAGCTCAAAAAGACATGAATGAAGATGCTTCAATGGTCCAATCAAAGACCAGAACCTCAATCTGACTTAAATGTTGTGATTGATTAGCAAGAGACATGTGCAAAACCAAATGTCTGTAAACCTCAATAAACTTGAGCAACTTTGTAAAGAAAAGAGGGCCCAAACTTCTAAACACCGCTGTGAGTGATAAAAGTCAAACAGGAACCACTCAGCCACAGCTGCCCCATAACTGAACATTAACTTTGTCAAGATAAATATTATTACTTACTTGTCTTGGCTGATTGGGAACGCAGGGCTGATTGTAAATGTGTTTGAGAGGCTGAAGGATCTCTGTTCCTCCCAGATTAGCGCTCATCCCCTCAACTTTCTTTAGAGCCTCCTCCATGGTCTTTTCGCTGTACTCAACACTCGCACTTTAATGAAAATCATCAGGTTATAAGGTAAAGTGTAAATTCAGTACACTCATAATTGTGTGTGTGTGTGTGTGTGTGTGTGTGTGGCGTGCGTGTGTGTGTGGGTGTGTGTGTGTGTGTGTGTGTGTGTGTGTGTGTGCGTGCGCGTGTGTGTGTGTGTAGAGTAAGAGACAAAAGTGGGGTAGCTCAGACATTAACAAAGAAAACAAATTGCAAACACCCTAATGTCCTTCCACATGGGGAAACAAAAAGGAGAGAAGAGAGAGAGGAAAAAAACTAAATTAAAAACATCCCAGAGCTTGTAAAAACTGTTGTGGTGGTGAAGAAATTGTTAAACTTCCTTTAAAAATAGTTCACACCAAAACATCAGTCATCCATTACATCACAGTTAATGCCAATGTCCTGAGGCTGGTTTCCAGACACAGAACGGGGAGGTGGGGGGCAAGGTATGACTGTATCATGTTTATCAAACAATTTAAAAAAGGGTGGCGCAGTTGGTAGAGCTGCCACATCTCAACGAGCAGGTCAACAGTTCAAATCCCGACCGGGAGCCTTTCTGAGTGGAGTTTGCATGTTCTCTCCATGCATGCGTGTGTTTTCTCCGTGTACTCCGGTTTCCTCCCACAGACCAAAAACATTAGGCTGATTGGTAACTCTAAATTGTTTCTAGGTGTGAATGAGAGAGTGAATATTTGTTTGTCTCTATGTGTCCCTGTGAGGAGACCTGACCAGGGTGCCCCCCGCCTCTCGCATAGTGATGGCTGGACATGGGCACCAGTGACCCCCGTGAAGAAGCACGTAGATAATGGATGGATGGAGATAAAAGGGGGTTCTGACATTGTTTTAATGACAGGGAGGTACATGTTTTCTATAAAGATGTGGTCTATATGCAGATTTTCTCACAGTAGTAGTTATTTTTGGACTTCCAGTTCATAAATATTTTCTTTGCTATAGTTAGGGACAGAAGAAGCAGTGATGGGGACAGTGGGATGGGGCAGCCCAGAAATAAGGAGAGGGATTCTGCAAATTGTTTCCATAATGGCTGAATGGGTGAGCGGAGCCAAAGAGCATGGATGAAGGTGTCAGGTGAGTTTTGAGAACAGAAAGTGCAGAAATCTGATGTGGATCCCATTTTACATAACCTGTGCTGTGTTTAATGAATTCTGTGGATAGTGTAATATTGTATTAGTTGTGTGTTTGCATTTAGTTGTTGTAAATTAAATATTTTGGCTGATCAGTTCTTTAGGGTGAGTTTTAAAGAATACATCTATTCATACCCTGATGCATGCTCAATAATCCAGGTAGAAAAAATCTAAAAAAGCTAAGTCTGGTCCTCTGGACATTCAAAAAACAAAAACAAACAAAGCAACAAAAAAAAATTTTAAGCACCATTCACCTTTTTTTGTTGCTTTGTTTTGTTTTGTTTTTTGAATCTCCAGAGGACCAGACTTAGCTTTTTTAGACATCTATTCATACTATTTTTCGTAATATAAATTAAACACAGCATTACAGGTACTAATGTACTTGAAATGTATCTTTTTTTTTAAATGTCCACTCTTTGTTCTGATCATATTTGGAGTAATTTTACATTGTTTCCTCCTCAGTGTGGTTTTAATTAGCTGTGGGACACCAGCGAGCCGGTTCATTCAGAACGGCTGGTTCACTGCCAGTGTTGGGGAGCAGTTCCACTTCATGTAATTAAACCAGAAAATGTGCATCAAAATTTACATTTCTCTTGTGGCAGTTTGACTAAATTCAAATTTTAATTATGGTAATGTTTTAGGAAGGTTTTTTATTTATTTATTCCGTTTTTGAAACTGGAACTATTATTACTCAGTGCAACAAAAACTTTGTATTAAATACAAATACAGTATATATTTTTAATTATTAATAGTATTATTATCAAATATCATCAAGTTTATATATTAATAATAAAAACCTTGTTATCTTGAATGGTGATAAAAATCATGTGGCCTATAAAAGATGATAATGTGGTGTTATGCACCGGGGGGTGAATATTTAAACCCCATTCTTTTATTGTTTATGTTGGCTGCAGTCTGCTCTCTCAATGATGAACACACCTTTTTACCCAGCCTGATTTTAATCAGGTTTGATTAATCAGCATTATCGGATCACCTGTGGATCACGCCTATAAAAGCACTAGGCTGAGGTCTACAGGGCGTGGAGGTTTGTTGAAGGAAACAGAGGTTTGTAGAAGGTAACTGAGTTTGCTGAAGGAAGCTGCTGAGCTGTGTTGTGTGTGTTCAGGGGTGTTCTCTGCCCACCCTGACTACTGTGAATTAAGCTCCTGTGGGGAGTTGTGGATGAGCAGGTGCGCGCTCGTGAGGACTCTAGTTCTATTTAGAGTTGTATGTATGTGAGCATTTGGAGTGCTCATGGAAGCTCTAGTCCAGCCTAGAGATTAGGATCTGAGCCGCTGTGGCACGTGTGAGTGTTTTTGAACACTGGAGAGCAGCGTTTGTGCGGTTGTCCATGAAAGAACAGCTATTATGGATGAGTTGCCATTTTGCATCATTATTTTGAGAAATTTTTATGACCAAGTGAGTTTGGTAGTCCAGTTTTCGTCTTTTGTTTATATAGAGTGACGTTTTGGACAGTTAGACCACCACCTAGGAGGCTTCGACGGCCCTGTAGAGGGTTGGCCCTACCCGAGCGACGTTATTTTGATTTTGGCCAGACTCACCGGGTCCACCTTTCAGTTCATACTTTGTTTTGGGTTTTTTTTCTTTTGTGACACTGGGCCAGAAGAAGGCGCTTCAGACCTGGAGGGAGTTGCCTGTGAAGACATCGCCAGCAGTCGGGAGAAGATTAAAACTCTCAAATAAAGTTTTTATTTAAAACTTATTTTGTGTCCAATGTTCACTAAATATGTTTTGTCTTTGCGGAACGTAAATATTTATTGGGGTCTTGTCACGCAATGACTGACATGAGCTAGTTTTGTTGAAACACAATGTTTGTGAAATTGCAGCTAGCTTTGTGCTGTGTTTCTGTGTGGTTTTGAGCACCAGCTGTGCACCTTGTGATGTTTGATTGGATTGACAGCTCTGCTGTTGTCTGTTTTGTGCAACCTTTCTTGAGCATAATTACTGCTGACCTAGTATTTGTTCCCCCATATTAAGATATTTATTGGGGGCTTGTTGAATAGACATGTTAAGTTTTATCACCTCATATTTATTGAGGGCTTGTCTTCAGTAGTTGGAAGCTGGCTGAAGCTTCTCTTTGGAGCTGATTGTGTTGAGCGCTGTCAGCTGTACATTTTACTGGTGGTGTGTTCAGGTGCAGCTGGAACGTTCGTGTTGTAGTTTACAGTGGCCTGTCTGTGTAAGCCGTTTGTATTGGTGAACTGTTTAGAAACTGTTTTTGTCTACAATCATGGTGTTTGATTTGGATATATTTATTAAACAACCCACAGTAGATGCCTTTATAAACTGTACCAGAGAGCAAATGCTGAATGTGGCACACCATTTTAAAATTAACGTTAAAAACCGTGCTAATGGAGGAAGATTTGAAGGTGAATTGATATCAGATTTAGTTCTGCTTGGGATTTTTCCTGAGAGTCCGGTGAGGTCTCCATCTATAGCTTCTGAGATGGATGATCAGGTGCGTTTGAAGAAAATTGAGGTGGAAAATGAAGCTGCTTTGTGGAAAACAGAACTTGAAAGATTGGCTGCATTTAGGAGAAAGGAGCTCGAAGATCAAATGAGGAAGGAAGAGCTTATTCTCGAGCAGCAGCGAGCTGCTCCAAGAGAAAAACAAATTGAACGTCAAAATGCTCTGAGGGAGAAACAACTTGAAATGCAAACTCGTTTGAGAGAAAAATAACATCTTTTTGAGCAACGAAAATTAGAATTGCAGGCTAAGGTTTGTCAGAGAGAGTTGGAACTAGGTGTTTATCATGTCCCGATAGGTGAGTTTAGGTTTCGCTCAAGGTGGTGTTCAGGAGTTGATGTGGTGGCATTGCGCTCCGGCTTTCCTGTAGCAGGCGTCTCTACGCTTGTGAATAGTGACTTGGCTGTGGATTGTGTGTTGGTCACTCCAGAGGTTTGCTTTGCTCGCAGCCGGATGAACTGGCTCGCATGTCTCCTGCCATACCCACGTCATGTGCGGTTGTATGTGCGCCTCACAAACGTCAACAGGAGGGGGTGCCTCACGAACGTCGACAGGTGGAGGAGAAAGATGATGATGTCCATTTGGGTGACAGTTTCTTCTTGTTTTCTGAAACCAAACTAATCCCACTGATATCAGATGGGGACATGAAAAACTTAGAGGAGTTGAAGCCACACAAGACACTTCCCCTTGCTCCTTTATGTCCCATTCCAGCTACTACAGAAAATGTTGAGTGAGTGTTGGTGGACGATGTGAGACCGTTGACAAAAAAGGAAGCAGGAAATTAGTCAGAAAATGACTTTTAGCAGTCTGTGTGTTGGATAATGCTGAAACCTTATAATGGATATACTTCTCTGTCGGTTAAATCTCTCTCTTATATTTACAGAGTAGCTGAAAGTAAAATGGCTACAACTGGTCAGAAGGTACCATTACAGCTGAACAGAAGGTGCTGTCCAGTGCTGACCGGTGCTGAAAAGGAGGAGAACAGTTTCCCTCTGTCTGTAAACAAAAGACAACACTCTTATTCACAGACTGACCTCATTGAAAATGGTGTTGTGTTTGTCGGGCTAAGCAAAAGCCTTACAGGAAGAATCTTGACAAAAGACGCCTTTTTGGTTTTAAAATATTTCAAAAGTGACAATTGAATGTTTATGTTAGCAGTTCTAACGGACTAGTTGCTGTTATTAAGATTACAGGCTGATGTTTTTAGTCAGTTTGTGCAATAAGAACCGCTCTAGCACCTGTCACTTTTTTTTGTATGGGGAATGTGTTGTGTTTTATGACATCTCAACATCTCCCCATCCAAAAACTGGTGGTGGGGGTGTTATGCACCAGGGGGTGAATATTTAAACCCCATTCTTTTATTGTTTATGTTGGCTGCAGTCTGCTTCCTCAATGATGAACACACCTTTTTACCCAGCCTGATTTTAATCAGGCTTGATTAATCAGCGCTATTGGATCACCTGTGGATCATACCTATAAAAGCACTAGGCTGAGGTCTACAGGGCGCAGAGGTTTGTTGAAGGAAACAGAGGTTTGTAGAAGGTAACTGAGTTTGCTGAAGGAAGCTGCTGAGCTGTGTTGTGTGTGTTCAGGGGTGTTCTCCGCCTACCCTGGCCGTTGTGAATTAAGCTCCTGTGGAGAATTGTGGACGAGCAGGTGTGCGCTCATGAGGACTCTAGTTTTATTTAAAGTTGTGTGTGAGTATTTGGAGTGCTTGTGGAAGCTCTAGTCCAGCCTAGAGATTAGGATCTGAGCCGCTATGGCTCATGTGAGTGTTTTTGAACACTGGAGAGCAGCGTGTGTGCGATTGTCCATGAAGGAACAGCTATTGTGGGTGAGTTGCCGTTTTGCTTCATTCTTTTGAGAACTTTTCATGACCAGGTGAGTTTGGTAGTCCAGTTTTTGTCTTTGGTTTATATAGAGTGAAGTTTTGGACAGGTAGACCGCCGCCTGGGAGGCTTTGATGGCCCTGTAGAGGGTTGGCCCTGCCCGAGCGATGTTATTTTGATTTTGGCCAGACTCACTGGGTCCACCTTTCAGTTCATACTTTTTTTTTTGTGATGCTGGGCCAGAAGAAGGCGCTCCAGACCTAGAGGGAGTTGCCTTTGAAGATGTCGCCAGCAGTCGGGAGAAGATTAAAACTTTCAAATAAAGTTTGTATTTAAACCTTCTTTTGTGTCCAGTGTCCTCTAAATATGTTTTGTCTCTGCGGAACGTAACATGTGGAATAAATACACATTAATTTTACCCTCGCCAATTAACTGCTGTAAAATTTCCCCTTTAAAAGCTGCAAGAGATTCATGCCAAGTGATGGTCATTCAGCAGAAAATCTGACATCAGCTTTCATTAGATGAAAAACAAGTCTTGTGCTCCAAGTTTTTCCTCTTTGGACCCACAATGGACTAAAATCATCCCATTTCAGAAAAAAACACTAACAGTTATTGTCACATTACAACAATGAAGTCATGGAAACACGGGAAAGCAAAGTAGATATCTCTAACATTTGATGCAACTTAGGTCATTGACTCTACTCAGCATATCAACTTTTTATTTTATTTATTTATTTTATCCCAAAATATTGTTTGGAGGAAAAAAAAACATTTATACTGCAGTTTGAAAATAAATTTATATTTTTTAGGCCTGAAAGATATGCTTAGGACTCTGTTTGAAGTATGGTAATTAATGTATCGAAATGCATCAAAGCTGTTCAACAAAACCATTACACCCCTCTGAGTCTTACTTCTAACCTACAAAGCTCTCAGTCTCGACAGGTTAGCTACATCTTACATTACAGATCTTATTGTTTTAGATTCTTCTAACAGAGCACTTTGCTCCCTGACTGAAGGTTTACTTATGGTTCCTAGAGGTTTCAAAAGTAGAATGGAAGGCAGAGATTTAAATGATCAGGCTCCTCTCTTGTGGAACCAACTTTCAGTTTCTGTCCATGAGGCAAACACATGGTCCAGTTTTAAGACTTGGCTTAAGACTCTCCTTTTTGATAAATCTTATAGTTAGGATGGGCTTGAGTTTCCTGAGCTATCCCTTAGGTATGCTGCTATAGGCTTAGACTGATGGAGGACAAATTGCTGCTGTCTTTACTTGCTCTGTTCTACCTGTTTGTAATTATTTATATTGTGACATGTGGTTTTGTCTTTCCTCCAAAATATAAAAAACTGGACTCGTCATTCTGTTTGTTTGTTCCTCCTTCCTGTAGTGTTGTGTTCAAGAACACCTAACACAAGACCAAGTCAAGACCAAGACCAGAGTGTACCGAGAAAAGACCAAGACTTTTAGGGTCTGAGACCAAGTCAAGACCAAGACAGAGGGACGGCGAGACCAAGTCGAGACCAAAACCTCAAATAAAATAAATAAAATATAAAATTTTATTATAAAATATTTTTACAACAGTTATATACTGCAACTTTGTTTGCTTTTGAATGAATATATCAGCTTTTATTAATTTTCAAAGCTACATAACAAAGAATTCAGTGGCCCAACTTCATGTGATTCAATAATAAAATACACAACTGTTAGATATGAAGCAGTTTAATGTCAAGCCTTAAAAAACTGAAGTGGCAAAACACTCTTCATAAGTCTGAACTCAACACCAAGGACAACCATTTAGTTGCATTAGTTACAAGTATATTATTTGTGTTTTAAATAGGCAAATTTTATAACTGATGATATGGCAGACATCTTCTCCCGCACCCAGACAATCACTTCTCATTTTCTTGGAGCGACCAGTGTTGCCAGATAGAGTTGAGGTTTTCCAGCCCAAAAATCTGTTAAAGACCTCCATCACACAAAAATACACCCAGTCAATATACTATTATTACAGTATATTTACTGTTTGAACATGAACACACATCAGTACAAGTCAAGGTAATTTAACAATTTGTGGCAAAATTCAACAATACAACAAAAATCTTACCAGAGTTCACAGCTAAATCAGAATGAAAACCGTGCAATTGGCAGTAAACCGCCCAATCTGGCAACGCTGGGAGTGACACGTGTGAGTGAAAGAGGGTGGGTGTGACAACGGTAACAAAAAATGTATTTAGCAATGAGTCATGTTATCGATTAGATCTGAACCAGTACATTTTTCATCCAATAAAATCAAAGATGTTAACAAATAAACTGGGCAATATTCTGGCAATTTAGCAATATTTCCACAGTTGTGGTCTTGACTGGTCTTGAAATAAAATCCCGAGTCCTCAATGTCCGAGACCGAGGCAAGACCGAGACCAAATGCGGTCGAGTCCAAGACAAGACCAAGACCATCAAAAAGTGTTCTTGAGAGACTGGTCTCGAGACCAAGAGTGGTCTCGAGTACTGCAACACTACCTTCCTGTCCTCTCAAACACCAGCTGGTCAAAGCAGATGGTTCTGAGCCTGCTTCTGCTGGAAGTTTCCTCCTATTAGAAAGTAGTTTTTTCTTTCCACTGTTGCCTTTGTGCTTGCTCAGGAGGGAGACTGTGATGACGTGAAGATTCAACACATTCTTTGGCTTCCTTAGATAGAGAACTTTTACTAATTGGCTTTTATAATGTATGTGAATGTTTTTGTTCAGTGCCCTGAGACAACTTCTGTTGTGACTTGGCACTTTATAAAAAAAAACTGAATTGAATTGAATTGCATTGAATCATGATGTGACTAAAGATCCCCAATCCATTTATTACGCCAACAAATAGCTTTTTTAATCAACATTGTTCAAGATCTTTGACCCTCACATCCCCGATTTACAGCCTGATAACTTCATTGTCTGTCTATGTATCAAATTTTCAAATAGTTCATTACTAATATTACTTTCCATTTCTGATGCTCTTGACTCAAAAGGAGCCAGATGAAGTCATGACAACATGTGTGTACTGTGTGAGCTTTACCTATTCTAACGTAGACGCTACTACAACAACGCTGTGACATTTGTAATAAACGTACAACAATTAGGAGTGGCGGTGCATGTCCACAGAACCGTAAGCTGACGTCTCGTCTTCAGAACATCAAAGTGCTCTGCATCCTAAACCCTAGACTTCACATCTCCGGTATGTTTTCCTAAATTCAAAATATTTATTTTACATGAAGAAATTCCACTAAAAGATGCAACAAAAATACGAAGTATTCAGACGATTGGTTTACTCATACGAGCTCACAGAATCTTCCTCTAACTGAGATTTTCTCCGACTGTGTGATGGAGAGTGAAGCTTTGGAAAGCTGAAACTTATTAGAATAATTGTGCACCTCAATTTCAAAGCAAATATGTAGGATTGCCCTCAGCCAGATAAAAAGAAAGATGAATTATGGATTGCATGGGCGAGTTTTGCTTCCATGAAATCAAGTAGCCTTTCACCTATTGCACTATGGTGACTCAAACTGGGGCTCTTCTATTTTAGTTTAATTAAAGCAAAGACAAAGTCCACATGTAGCAGCAGATAGTGTTTGAATGTAATTGCTACACCTACTCTATGCCCAATAGGTATCAATTTATAATATATATTTAAATGTGGCAGTTGCCATGTCTAAATTGATGTAAGAAACACAGATAAAAAGAAACAACCACATTGTTGTTGTTGTTTTTTTAGCACAACTTGATGCAAAACAAGTCTTTAATTTTGTCTTTTCTACAAAGAAAACCTGTGATAATGGAGCTAAAATGTCAATTGAAAAGTAAAATTGATTTTGATCAAAAAAACAGTTCTTTTTTTATCCTATATACTGCAAAACCTACAACAAATGATGTGGCAAGTGATCCACTGTGCATGTTAAGATCATGTAAGATTTGTAATGTGCTTCATATGTTCACACACATTAAAAAAAGACCTGCTCAGTGTTAAGAGCACAGACAGCTAGCTTATTGTTTCGCCTGTGGGCGATCTAATGTCCAGCTGCTCACTGAGCTGCAGAGTAAAAAGCGTTGACCACTTTCTCCAGTATAATTGGACAAACGCATCAATTACATCAATAGCAAATTACAACATTCATAATTGATCCCTGGACAACTGCAGTATAGGTCAACCCACTGTTCAATAGCTATACCACAATATTCATGTTACACTGAACATATTCAGGAACTAATTAAATCTCAAAGGAGGGGATCGATGTTAGAAGAAGCACGAGAGAACTATTGATTGCAGCCTACAATAGGGATCTCTTAAAGCAGGGAAACTGTGTGGCATGATGCAATTTTATTATTATAATAAATGATCACTGGGATGATTTTTTCTCCCTTCAGTTTGAATAGCTGTAATAACAAAATTTCCACCGGAATGAAAATAAATTTTCTCGTGCATTCTCACTGTACACTTCTATTAACTATGAGATTACATTTATATAGAACTGGTAAGGCTGAATTTCCAAAAGGCCATACAGCACTTAAGGAAGGAAGGTGGTTATCAGTGCAAGCTTTCACTTGATGAATCAATATCCAAGACAACAGGAGAAATGCTAATGTCTGCACAAGGACAACTATTACTGTTGAAACACTCGGTTGGCTTGAGACTGAAGGAATATTTGCTCATATTGTAGAGGGAGTGGGAGTGGTGGCGCAGAGGTTAAGAAGGTGCGCTTGTGATCGGAAGGTCGCCGGTTCAAGCCCCGGTACCGACAACATCAAAGATGTGGGTGGGATAAGTGAAGCGGTCACAATTGTCTCCACCCTCATCTGCCCCACTCTGGGCCCTTGAGCAAGGCCCTTAACCCACACCATCTGCTCCCCCGGGAACCCTAGATATCAGCTCTCTGCTCCACACAGAGGGTTGTGGTTGCTCGGTGGTCTGTGGTTGTGTCAGGAAGGGCATCCGGCGTAAAAACTGCCAAATCTTCGTGCGACCAGTTCGCTGTGGCGACCCCTAACGCAGGGAAAAAAGCCGAAAGAAGAAAAAAAAAAAAAAAAAAAAAAAAAAAAAATTGTGATAAAAATGTTTTCTCTTTTCTTCGTTAGAAAAGCATAACAACAGAAACACGGCTTGACTTAAGCCCGAGATACACTGAAGCAGACTCCGTATACGCGCGTATACGTGCGTATACGCGCGTATACGGAGCCGCTGCTACACTCGGCTTTCGTTCTCGCGTAGATTCTCGTGTTTTCGCTCCAAATTCTAACGTCATTTCCTCCGTACCGTCACTTCCGATCGTCACTTCCGCTAGTTTTTCGCTCCAAACGCTCGCGTTCTCCTTGTTGTAATATGAGCAGCTGAGCACGGAGTGCTTTTCCTGCAGCCCACAGCCCACCAGGGAATATATAAAACATCGCGCACCCAGGTAGGACCTGAATTCATTCATTTCATTCATCGAGTGAACGGAGGAAGAAGCGGTTACTTGACTTTAGGCAAAAAAACAAAAGAAAAGGCCCGATCAGCGATAAAAAAGAGGAATTTATTTCATTTGTGTAACATACAAAACAGTCCGGCGCCGGGGAAGTTTAGGTCAGACACCGCGCATCGCGTATGCGAATCGCGTATGCGTAGTAAAAAAATACTTTTGCGCGTACTTGCCCTGAGGGGCTACGCGGGGCTACGCTGCGTACGGGGCGTACGTACGCTGCGTATTGGCGTATCGTGAGGACGCTCGAGTGTATCTCGCCCTTACTTCTGCAGCCCACGTTGTTTACATTTATACAAATAAAGCAGAGCTACAGTAATACAATATACAACATGTTTTTGTTTGTTTCAACTTCTTTTTAAAGTATTGATTTCAGTGGGAGCTAAAATTATTATTTTTTAATCTTTATTTTGTTGATGTCGGTGGATTAAAGTGTGGCATTTAAAACAGAATCATTACATCAGAACACACAGATCAAACCAAAGTCCAAAAGTGATCGAAACGGTGACTTTCTGAACATTTCTTCCTCTCTGTGACTCGATATGTCAGATGCTGACACCACCTTATGTGAGCAGCGAGTCTAGAAATGTAAATAGTTTGTGAAGCAGTGGCGATTTTAGACTCTTTTTAGGGGTGCTCAAGCACCCCCTAAATTTTAACTCGGCACCCCTGAAAAATGAAGAAACCATCTTCACGATTTTGTATGGAAGCTCAATTGTCAAACAGATTCACCAAAATATTGAGTATACAGTATTTGGAATAAAAATGGAGTAAATGATGACACTCTTAAACGAGCCAGTAATTTTATTAATTGTTTTACTTTTGCACGAGTTGGATCTTCAACGCCAGCTGTCAATCAGCCCAGTAGGCTCGTCAGCAACTGACCAGTCAGTGACCTTGATTTGTCCTGAAGTGAACGCCCCAGTACCTGCAGGAGTTGCACCCTCTTTTCCTCTGACAACACGACAAATAGTCAACGGGTTTTGCATTTCGAACACTTTGCAGTCGGAGGGGTTTTGTGGAAAAATAATCAGAAAAATGGTAAAACGTCAGTGGAGAACATGTAATTCAGACGCCGTTACGTTGAGCATTTAGAGCTGGGGTGCCCAAACTTTTTCTCTGAAAGGGCCAATTTTAAAATCTATCAGAAGTATGCGGGCCAAATGCAATAATATAATACATGAAATGCAAATAATTATTTAAGTAAAGTCCATGTATTTATTATACAGTTATTTATCCTTCCATTCTGTATGAAGAACATTACAGAGCAGGTGGTGTGTGTGTGTGCGGGGGGGTGGGGGTACTGGGAGTCCTCCCCCAGATAATTTTGAATAAAATAGATATCATTTCCTGCATTTTGGTGTATTTTACAAAGGTTTGTTAGTTACAGTAGATCAACATGAAACAAAAGATGTAAACTCAGTTTTTTATTGAAATCTCTGACTGCAACTAATTCTTATTGCAACACCGCTGCAGCTCTGCAGGTAAGGGACGTTCACTTTAGGACAAATTGATTCCAGCTGTATAGTGTCATTACAGTAGTCATTTGGGCCAACTTTCCATCTAACATTAAACTAGGAATGACTGAATGTAAACACATTGATTCTTCAAAGGAAATTTTAATATAGTAATGAGGACAGCTTGGTGGGCCAAATCAACTGGCTTGGCAGGCCAACTATGGCCCGCGGGCCCCACTTTGGGCACCCCTGATTTAGAGGGTGGAATACAGTTTATTCCATAAAACCTAAACGGAGTCTGGAAACTTTTAAAAGCTAGATAAAGGCTGGCGGACGACCTCGTGAGCAGCTGAATACAACGTTGATAAACAGGAAGTACTGCATGCTCATCTGCATGAAGGTAACTGCAAGTACCGGCGTCTGACACCAATGACTAAGCACCCCTTAGGTCATATTCTAGAATCACCCCTGTTGTGAAGTAAACATAAAAGTGAAATATATGTGTTACAAAATACTTAATTCATGTAAATAATATGTCCAATTGCTTAACATAAGCTATTCGAATCTAGCACAGTTGAAGTCAGAAACAGATAACTTGTGATGTCTTAATGTGGGTGAAGGGTAACAGCCAGATGTTTACATTCAAACACAATGATCTGATAAAAGTTGTATATTTTATTAGCGCTATTATTCATCAAATAATGGGAAAGGATTTGTGATCAGGCATGAAAGATTTAGTTTACTTTGCAAAAAAAGTGTCCCCATTATTTTTTTAAGTATCTTTCTATTTCACAATTTTCTATGAACCTTTGCTTAAAAAAATACATATTTTTAAAAGCATGTATGAATTCATGATTACTAAACCTAGATGAGGTCTATTGGGTTATAGCAATAACTGCTGTCAATGCACAAACCTTTGCAAGAGTTTTTCATTACACACTTCAAAATACATGGAATGGTGTTTGTATTATTTATTCCCATTCACGAGTGTGAAAGAGACATTTCATGTACCAGGGTTCTCTTTGTCTCCATCTTTAGTAAAACTACAGTATTGGGAAGCTTACCAAAAACTACAGGATTACGTTAGAGTGACATGTTTCTCCACACGTGACATTTTTACACAACATTTTACTAATCTGCCTTCTTTTGCCTTAATGGTGCCACTTTTTTTTTTATTGAACTCATACAACGATACTGAAAATACACTGCAAGCACATAAACTTTAAATATTACATGGACATATACTTAGACAGAAAGTGGAGATAATAATACTATGTATAATACATATTTGCATTTGTAATTACCAAGTAATACAGGTAGTCCTCAACTTACGACGGTCTCGAGTTACGACATTTCGTGGTTACGACACGCATCTCCATTAAAAAAAATCTTTTGAAATTTTTATTTTGAAAAGCAGAGTTACGCAGTTTCCGGTTTTACGTTCTAAGCGTAGCGGCAGAGAAATACTGCCTTGTACTCTCTACAAAAGCTAAGTCTGGTCCTCTGGACATTCAAAAAACAAAACAAAACTTGTTGGACCAAGCTGGACAGGCAGCAGCTGTAGAAAAGTAGCTGTTTTATGGACGGCGGTTTTACGACGTAAACGAATGGAGAATCCGGAGGAGGGAGGGAGGAACGGAGAAAATGGCTTCACCAGCAGTCCAGAGTAGGAAATTAACTCTTTTATGGCTTTCAAATGTATGTGTGTTTTGATAATTATGTAGGGTACTGTGTTAGGATAGGCTAAGTGCTTGGTAAAATACAGTACTGTACGTATAAGGTGAAGTATTTATGTATGTTCCGACTTACGTTGAAATTCGAGTTACGACGCAATCGTAAGTCAAGGACTACCTGTACCTAAAAAGTACAATGTATGTATCAAGTAAGTGCCAGGTAAATACCGTTGTAGAATCGGTACATAAGTACAAGTATGTTTCAAATAAGTACTAGATAAGTACCTGGTAAGTACCAGAAACATGTCAGGTATGTACCATATGAGTAATTAGTTTAACTTTCTGTGAGTTTCATTCATATATTTTTTAGTTTAAATAATTTATGTAACCAAGAAAGTTGGAACCAGACATTTTTAAACTGCTTCTCATCTTTTAATTTATTTTTTTATAATGTCAGTATAGCCTCATTAAATACTTTGATCCAGCTGTAAAAATCAGGTTTTATTAAAGATGACACTTGCTTTTCCTGGGCAGAAGAATGATTAAAAAGCCTCAGAGTCCATTTTGCACACCAGTAAAAGGGTTCAATTCATTTACAGCTGAAATATTGGTGGTGTCATTTAAAGCTGCACTTCTCCTCCATTCTCCTCTTTGCCGATGACCTTTCTGTACTGTCCACATCTCAGGCCCCGTGAAGAGAGTACTTGGCCACACTCCATCTCGTCCCAAATGGGCCCAGCTGAGGGAGGGAGTGAGTGGGTTTTTCCCCTAGTCATTGGAAACAGCTGTCATGCTGTCGTCTGGCGCAGATCTGCAGCCAGAGCCGGCGGGGAGAAGAGAGCTTCTGTTTTTGTGTCCGCTCGCACTTAAAGCGCTCACCTGAGTGAATTCATCGAGCCTTGCCTTCCAGCTACACTTAAAGCTCAGGGACATAAACAATCAGATGGTTTTGCTCCAGGAGGGAGCACTCCTGTCTCTGCTGCTACGTTTCAGAAAAACAGTTTCTCATTAACTTGGAAAGGCTTGTTTTTCCATCACTGTTCGTGGCTTTCGTTCCATGCATGTGTTTAAGGTTGCGTTTGCAGGTGAATGATCTGATATGACGGAGAGAGAAAAATCTACATTTTTCATATAAATGCAAAACCTGAGGAAGGTTAAAAAAAAATGCTTCAAAATCAAAATGTGAAGCAGAGAGGGGAGGTTTTTGTGCAAAACCTTTAGCATGTGTTTCATTAGCAGGACCTGACCTTATCTCCCAGGTCCAAACCTTATCTCCCACAGATGCAGCCAGAATGCATAATAGGGAAGGCCCTTTGTGGCAAATGCTGTGGGGCAGAGCCCATACCCCATTCCTGGTTCAGACCCCTCCTCCTCCCCCTTCCTGCTTTCAAGCCACAGCTGTACACACAAATGTACACTGAATAAAAAGAAAAAGCGCACACAAAAACACCTCCCATGTGTTCATCACCACCTCTGCCTTATCCGTTGTTTCTGTTTTTTTCCACACCTCCAGAGGAAGGGTTTATGTGAATCAGAAGGTGATGTCTGAGATTGTAACCAGGCTCCTGCAGCCAAGAGACAATGAGGTTTTATTTTTACCAAGAACCAATAAAAGATAACCGAGAAATCAGTCGTGGACGTTTATGAATGCTACCAAAATGTACAATTATTTTAATTAAATGGAAACGGGAGCACATCTCTATGCATGTGTCTGATGCCAATCTGTGCATGTAAAGTGCATTTGTGTGCAGAATACAAGATGAGCAACTGTGCAAGATTCAGAACCGCGTGGAGGCGACCCACTCCATATTCATGAGTATCCCCATATGCGACCCAACACAGTAAACAAAGAATATTAAAGGCAGACACTGAGGGACAGCCTAATGAACACATACATATATTACTCACAGTGTAATGAATCGATTGAGCTTTCGCTTTCATCGAATATTTATTAAAGTAATATTCCTGCGACTTTCCACCTGAAACGTCTGGAGTTTAGCAGAAGACCTCTGAACACCGCAGCTCTTTGTGAGGAAAATATAAATCCTTCACATAATGAAATACTTGATGTCTATCAATCACCAGCAGCTGTGGCTCTAATAACACGGAAGGGACACTTTTGAATATAGAATGAATGTACAAAAGCAGATATATTTGTTGGTACCCGAACAAAATAATAAAGAGATCAAATCATCGGTTCAAGAAACTTCTGTCAGAAGCTTTGGGACTTTGGATTTTGATGAATTCCTGTCTGACTTTCTTGTGTTCTTCTATGAAGCCCATTATGACACACTGGTTCATCTTCATCTATAAATCCCTCCTTGGTCTGCTACCTTCTTATATCTCCTTCCTCATATCATGTCATCAGTGCAGTTACAACATGCGCTCTCAGGCCATTGTTACCTGCAGTGTTCCCTCAATGTGGACTAAACTTGGCAAAAAGGCCTTTTCCTACTCAGCTCCTGCACCTGGAACACCTTGCAACAGGAACTGAAGTTGTCCACTTTGATTTCTTTAAGGGGTTTCAAACATTTGGTAATGTCAATGGAAAAATCAAGGCAGATATGTTCTTGTTTTTAGTATTTCACCCTGTTTTACAGCGCCCTGATTTATTGTTTTATACACTTCTCTTATTTTAAGTGCATTTTTACTGTAGTTTATTTTTATTATTGTTATTGTTATTGTTTTCTGTACTTTATATGTTCTGTCTGGAACAGGTCCCTCTTGTAAATGAGTCCCCGTGGCTCAATGAGACTAGCCTGTGTAAATAAAGGTTGAATGAAAAAATGACAGAATTCACCAGACTGTGCGATCATAAACGGACATTCCTTTTGGAGTTCAGCTTGAATGGTTTCAGATGGTTTCCTAACTTCTGCTTCTATCATGGGGGGTTGTGGCTGAGTGGTTAGAACAGTTGTACTCCAATGCGAGAGTTGGGGGTTCAATTCCACCTGCAGTCACATGCCCAAGAGTCCCTGGGCAAGACACGGAACCCCTCATTGCCTCCGATGTGTCCCATCTGTGTATGAATATGATAAAGCACTGATTATTCTTTGAATAGACCTAGTAGAGTGCTGTATGAATGGGCAAATGAGGGCACAGATTGTAGTGTAAAGCTCTTTGAGAATCTAGTGTAGCATGAAGCTGCTCTGCTCTAATTATGACCCTCGACCCTTATTCATCTTTCAGACTCACCATGAATTGTGTGCTTTAAAATTACCCCTGACTTCAATAATGTCTGATGATTTTCTACACATTTCTCGTCAGGGACACAGAGTCAACAGTCTGACAAATTTACCTTATTCGTCCTGTTTCTAAGAAAGAAAAACAAATCATTAATGAAGTTTGTTTTATTTGATTAACAGGTGTGAACATGAATAATTTTGATTGTTGTTATCAATCATTATAATGAAATCATGTAAAATATCACAATGTGGATAACATGTTCCTCTGTTTTGTTTTTCAGAAAGTGATTATTCCTTCAGAGGCACCTGTTGTGAGCAGTCTTTGAGCTGAAGCTGTTTTCTTCAGAGGGGAGTCAAAATGTTCCCTAGTTAGTCAAAACAATATCCTCAGAGCTGTTGTTGTGCACAAAGATCCTTTGTGTAAAAAGAATTTCGCCTTGGACCCCCGAACTGAGCAGATCGTTTCCGGCTCCGAACTGGAAGATGGGTCATCTTTGGACCACAAATCCGAGAGGCCGTGCCAAGGTCCACTCATTCAACTCCTGAGCAGATGAGCATGTTGCTCAGTTACAATTGTTAGAAGTAAATAACTGCAGAAGGTGCACTGCAAGACTCACGTTCTTTGCTTGAAATCCAAACGTGCAGAAGGTGCCGATGGACGGTGTACCTTCTCATCAGCTGTTGACACACTCACATTGTGGACCGACCACTACCACAACCAACTGGTTAGTCCACTATGTGGGTGTGTTGCATGTGGGACTCAGTTTGTCATGGCTCCTCAGACTGATGAAGTCCTTTGGATGAAGGACAAAATGTCCCAACAAAAGAAAAGAAAAACAGCAGAAACCGTCCAGATGACCTGACTGAACATTGTTTAACCTGGAATATTGAGCATGAACGTTGATGCTTGTAGCCTTTAGCTTTAACATAAATAATTTTATTTTTGAGTTTCTCAGACAGCTCTCACCTTTACTGTCTCAGCTTCATGTTCAATGTAGCATACACAACCATACCAAACTACCCACTGGAATATGTGTTTCCTTTCACTGAATGGCTGATGAAAAGCTTGAAAGAACAGTGATGCCAATTAATGTCCAACATGAATAGAATGTAACGAGTATTAGTCTCTTTAAGCATACCAACAAATCTATCCAAACAGTTTCATTAGATATTTTTGGGGAAAAGGCAACAAATTATTTTCAATTTTCTTTATCACATTCTAAGGGCATATAGAAATACTGTACATTAAACGATTTGTTTACACAAAATTGCTTCCACGGGAAATGAAGCATTGTTTCAATGAGCTGTAAGGGTCCCGATAAATGTATCTGTGTCTGCACATGCAGTTCTGCTTTTTTTTTATCATGTTTTCCATAATGCAAATTAAATATCTGAATCTGATCATCTCTAAATTATCTGTCACAATGAACTTACAGTGTCATTAATCTTCACAGAATATTTAAAGAGCCACCTCATGAGCAGCGCGTGGTAGCGTGTGGGACACCAGCAGAGCATGACAGCGTTGTGGGATAACTACGACTGCAAACACTGCTGAGGCTGTAGGAACAGAAACGCCTGCCGGTCCCCCGGGACGCGTAGACTCAGGTTCTGGAGTCGAAGCAGCTGACAGGTTACCACAGCAGCTTGAAAACCTCTGGAAGCGTCTGAAACCTAAATCACCTTCAAAACATGACAGATCACAGCTGCGTTCTCCGGGCCTCTTTCATCACATCTGCTGCTTACAGACTAGACTTTTTCGAGCACTCCTCGTGGGTTTTTATTCGTTTTTGTGAAGGCCAAAGGCCTGACTGGATCTCTTTTTTGTAAAATGTCTGCATCTACATTGGAGAATTTCCCACTAGTTTGACTTTTACTAATTAATCAAGCTCTTTTGCGTGTAAACAAACTGAAGTAGAACCCATTGCCCTTTCTCACGTGGAAGACGAGCAGCTGTTGGGCTCCCTCTATTGGCCTTTGTTCACCTTTATCTGCATCTGACCAGGCTCGAAGGGTTAACGCTTTGTCAGTTCATTTTAACTTCAGCTGTTTTACACCTATAAAGGCAATCTTAAGGACATCTCTGTTTAGTCTGAGAATTAAATAAGAACAGAATAGGGGCATGTTTTAAATAGAATTAAATTAGATTTTGTTTTCCGTATCATTTTACTGATCAGTTAGTTGTTGTTGTTGTTGTTTTTTAGCTAAAATCTTACAATTGAAAAGGGAACTATTTTATCGATTTATCAACAAACAGTCCAAAACAAATTTGTAGCAGGTGAATAAAACAGATGTAATAATTTGTATTGTCTGTTGTCAAAAACCAGTAAATCCATTGCAAAAAGGTTTTGCTCGTGTCTGTGTGTGAGCCTGTCTGTTAGCATAATATCTCATAAACCATTGGAAAGATTTTACTGAAACTTACAGAAAGTATTACTTGGATGTACATCTACAACTTCTACTTTTACAATGAACCCAATTCAAGAGTGCTACCTTGGACAAATGACAGTACAGTATAGTCCCTCGTTTATTGCAGGTGTTTTGTTCTGA
>JBBPBX010050019.1:0-10250 GCA_038048925.1 Garcialebias charrua | reverse complement strand
ATATTTTACTCATTCAGACTTTGAATTAGGAGCCAAAGGGATGGGGCAACACTACAAAATGGGATTTGGCCTTTTATGTTGCACATTTAGTTTTTAACTCAGTGAGATGTTTCACACAGCACACATATACAGTATTGATAATGAATTAATTATCAACTATTTATTTAAATTCAATGAAACACCATGCAAACACAGATAAGTTGTATTTCACATAAAAAAAAATCTAACTTCCACTGAGTGAAACAAAATAAGAGCCTTAAAGTTTCTTAAACTAAAAAAAAAAAAATATATATATAAAAAAAAAAAAAAATTAACTAACTAACTAATCACAGCCAAAAATGTTAAATGGACAAGCCAAGCACATTTTTGCTTACTGTGTAAAATTTACACTTCTAAGAATAAAGTCTATAAAAACACATACTGTACATCCTGCCTGAGCTGATCTTACCTTCTGCCAGCAACCAGGCATCGGTAATCCATCTGGGCCCTGTTTGACAGAAAAGTAACAATGAGAACTGAAACATTTACTGTACGGTTTGTTGTTAATACGTGTAACATAACGTGTTACGGTAACTTCTTACAAACCAGCCTCGTTAATAAAATAATCACACAAAACACCCAACACTTGCCAGAGATTTAAGTATTTAGTCAAAAAAAGTTTATTAAACTTGACTTCATTTGGAGTAAATTTGGTAGACGTGCTGTTAGGATTTAAAAAAATAACGTTCAGTAATATCCAAATCATTATCAGGCTGTTTTTATGGTTAGTTATCTGGTTATAGTTTTCATTAGGAAGTGATTAGAGTTTCAGTTTGCTAAAGTTTTTCCAAATCTTACTCTGGTCTGGTGATAAAGCGACTTAAAAATGTGTGGATGGGGTGGAGGCCTCCGAGTTCAACTGTCCCCCTCCTACAATGCTGTGATTGCTGGTATCACTCAGCCCTCTGTGAATAGCAAACAACCATCAGGGTGCTAACGATCCATTGTTAGGCTGATGGTCCTCCTTGATCATGTGAGCAGCTGGTTTCAGGCTGTCATCAGCCAACTGGTTGTGTAACACTGTGAGAGGGTGCTATTTATAAGACTGAGCTGAACCCAGCACCTCAGACTGAGGAAGTCTTTCGGACGAAAGACGAAACGTTTCTACAATTTTTTGCTTTGTTTTGTTTTTTTTGTTTTTTGAATGTCCAGAGGACCAGACTTAGCTTTTTTAGATTTTTCTACCTGGATTATTGAGCATGCATCAGGGTATTAAAAATGTGTATTTCAGATTTGTTCCTTATCTATAGTGTTGGAGGCTAACTTTTTTTGAAAGAAAAACATTTTGAACCTCAAGCCTAGGCTACGATCCCATCAGGCCATCAGTGACATGGCATAATCTTCTAGATTTGGCTGAATCCTGACATGCTCAAGAGAATCATGTCAGTATGGGGTGCGGTTGTTGGTGTACACACTAACTGTCATGGAAATGTGCTGCTTAGGTACATAGTGTGGCAAGATGATGTTAAAAAACAGCAGTAAAAAACAATTTGTAGAGTACCAAGAGTGTTGCATCATCATGATTGCCTTTATATTTGAAGAATACCAAGTTTGCCGCAATCATAGGTCATTAGGTCATAAAGACCACAAAGGGGTAGTGCCTTGGAGGGTCTCCATATAATTCAGTCAACATTTTGATTAAATGTTAAAGATTATAAATGTTTGCCTGAATTCTGACTGTAACTCTGAATGTTAGTCTAAAAATACAAATCACATTAATCATGCACAAAATACACAACAATATGAACCTCATGCACATTATGATGAGTCTACTGTTTAAAACATGGCATTTGGAGACACTAAAACAAAATATGTTTGTCTTGAGTAAAAAAAACAACCCAACAACAATTAAATGAATGTTTAAGGAAATGAAAATTATGTAACTTGAAAAGTTGTAAAGTTTACCTTTTATGACCTAACCCTTTCAGTGTGTGTAGATATGAGATCACTGTCATATCCCAAAACTTAAAACCACCCAATTTTCTACCAAAAGCATCAGGATTGTCATGTATTGTTTCAGCAACAGTAAAAAATCAAACAAACCAAAAACTAGTGAATACATACACTGTAGGTCTGCAGCAAATATATTAATTTTTTTTTTTTTTTTGATAGTGGTCTGGCCCAATTGGTACAAACAGGAAGAAAAAAAGGAAAGTTAACAGGTTGAGACAGGGATCCATGCACTTTTAGCATGGCTAACTTATGGGATCTGTGTTAGCGTCAGGTTAAGAGAACCCAGCAGGGAAGGGTACATTTTAGGGAACTTTTTAATCCTAGCTTTAATCAGGGTAAGGACAGGAATCAGTTAGAAGGATTCATTAAAGCCGTGGTTCCAAACCCTGGTCCTTGAGGAACACCATCCTCCATGTTTCAGTTGTTTCCCTGCTCCAACACAGCTGATTCAGTTTTTTAATGACTTCAGTTCTGCAGAAGTCTGTTAATCACTCATTCATTCAAATCAGGTGTATCAAAGCAGGGAAACAATTAAAACATGAAGGATGGTGTTCCTCAAGGACCACGGTTGGGAACCACTGCATTAAAGAACTAGTGATCACTGATTTATATTGTAGACCTCACATGGAACGATGTACGTAATCTAAAAGAGGCTGCTTGCAGTAAAGATGTTAGTTATATACTGTGTATGTTTGTTTTAAGCTATCTTTAAAGTGAAATTGTGATTAAAATGACCATGCTTGTCAAGTTTTCGCATCATGCATTAGTTTGTGGGTCAGTAATGGCCTGCAGGTGAATTACATGCATAGGTAAGAAGTTTTAGGAAAGAGGGAAATACTGTACCAATTGGCACGGGGCATCCAGCCCGTCCAGACCTGGCTGACCTGGTTCCCCCTTTTCACCCTTAAATCCCCGGAAACCCTGTTTGCACAGATGACCTAGGAGTGTTACTAAGAGAGAAGTGGAAGATCCTTAACCCCCTTCATCTGTCCGCTGTGACAGAACCATGGGGAGGGTCAGGGAGGAGCTGCCCTGTGAGCTTGCCGATTCCACTATTTCTTACCAGCAAGTTTTGTGTCCAAATTGCAGTTATGATGAAGCTCCAGACAGTGTGTCAAGACAGTGTTTTTCAATTTCAAGGCGACAAAACTGGTCTCAGTGTACCCAAAAGGAGCTCCTCCCTGTTTAGAGCATCTGCTCTTCATGGCTGGTATACGCAAATTCCAGCTCACAGTTGAGACATACCAATGGGCAAGGTGCATCTAATCCCGGAGCACCCTGTTCTCCTTTCTCGCCCTTAGGCCCTTTTTTGCCCTTCTTTCCCTTCTCCCCCTGCGGATACAAGTGTTTAGTCAAGTTAAATTCATTTTTCAACAATTATGTCAACCACAAGAAGGGATTAAAGAGGGCTTTCTGTGGCCCACCAGAGGTAAAAAGGACATAGTCAGATAGGTTAGATAGGAGAGGGATACCAGGCAGTTTTGGGTGTTTTTAAAAGGCGGAGGACAAGAAAAGGGGAACAAGAAAGGGGAAAGTGGAAAACACTTCATTATTAAAGTGGTGTCAAGGGCACAAAGGATGAGAAAGACTAGCAGGGAAATCATCCTCCAGAGAAACAAGTACTGTACAACTCAAGTTCAAGAACACTCTGGAAAGTTCTGAACTGTTCTCACAACAATATGGATACAGAACTGCCGAATCCCTTTCCCCACGTTCCCTATACCACTTAATGTAGCCCTAACCCTACAGTTTGAACATCCATGCCAAATTATAGGGGTGTATAGTGATGGGTGAAATGGTAGGGCTTTCAAGCTCATTAAATAGAGGAACATTTCAAACCAATGAGTGCATTCTGTGCTAGCAAAAACTCTTATTAGTTTTCTCAGGTAAATCCTTGTATTGTCTAAATTCATGTATCCCAATTGTTGTTAAATTGTATTTATAGTAAAAGTGACAATGTAATTTATTCATATTTTATACCCATTTGATCACAGAAAGGTGGTACTATCCTTAGTATTCATTGGGTCAGAGGCAAGGGACAACTAAGACTGGTCGCCAGTCCATTAGAGGATGTCATGCCAGTTAAAGAATCTGTTAACGATTGATGGTATATCAGCTTCCTGAAGGGATGTCATGTTTTGTAGTAAAGTATGAGAACCACTTACCCTCATGAATTCAAATTAAGGGCCAAGGAATAGTGGAAAAGGTAACTAGGAAATAGGATTCAGCAAATTTAAATATTTCTTTGAACAACATCCGTTTGGAAAATTTCAATTTTTACTGGAATGAAAAGCAAATGACTACGTACTTCGAATGCAGACAGGACTAAAGCAAATTTCTGCTGTTTTAAAAAAATGTATTTGAGCTTGGACAGCATTGTCTGATGAAACAAATTTAGTTAAAGCTTCAAGCACTTTACAGTATTCAAGATTCAAGCACTTCCTGTTCTTGTTCTTTTGGCTGCTCTCTTTTTCAGGGGTCACCACAGCCAACGAACTTGCATGAAAGATTTGACGATTGTTTTATGACAGATGCCCATCCTGAAGCAACCGGGCTCGAACCAGCAGCCTCAAGGTTACAAGACCATAGCATTGACCACTGAATTACCTCAGCCTCATAAATTCAAGCGTTTCTAAAACCCTGAAAATACCACATTGAAACTCAAGAATTTACAAGGGTTTAAGCACCCCTATAAACCCTGTGTTTTGGTGTCTTGACATGTCAATCTTAAAAAACACTTTACTTCACTGTCAATTTTACACAACATTTGTTTACACTGAATAATGTAGTTATTAGCAAGTGCAACAAAGGGCAGCAGCAGCTAGCTATAGCACTTTTGGTGGGAATATTATATTTCTGCGAGAATAACCACAAAACTAAAAGCACTATAAAGGTTTTAAAACAGCATTGGCTTGAAACACTCAAATCAACTTTAACGTCAGATCCTCTTAAACTAGTCATTAGCTTGTCAGACTGTTTAAAATTAAATAATTTCTCCAAACTGAGGTTGTTTAAAAGAGTTATCTGTATTTAGTAAGTAATTAATAACCGACAAAGTTGAGTCAGGTCCTCTTGAGGGGTTTTCTGTTGTTGAAAGTTTTCGTCTTGCATCCAAAAGACTTCATCAGTTCGAGGAGCCACAACAAACTCAGTCTTAAAAGCACCTTCACATAGTGGGTCAACAAGTCTGATGGCGCAAAAATGGTTTCTGGAGCCCACCCTCTCCCTCACCGACTCGTTTGAGGCAGTCATGGCCAAAGTGGTTCAAAACATCCTGCATCATGGTCAATAACCTTCGTTCAACGAAAGACGAAACGTTTGAACAAAAAGAAAACGTCCGGTGTCCCTGACTTAACTTTGTTGGATTTTTAGTAATACTCACCTTTTAGTCATGTAAACAAAAATAAACATGGCGATTACAGAAAGAGAGGAACCATTGTGGTAAAATGAAAAAAGGTAATGAAAGGTTTCCAACAGGCTCAGGAAATAGGGGAAGTGAAAGGTAACACTTGAGGTTCATGCATGGAAAACACAGAAAATGAAAGAAACATGGTTATGAAGAGCCTGTTGTCAATGGACATGTTTGTGGTAACATGTTGATTTCACTTTGTGACGCTTGATAATGAGACTGAATTTTAAGCAATGAGATGGGCAAACTGTTGAAAAGACAAAAACAAACGCTGGTTTGAGAGAACTTGGAATTAAATTTTATTCCAAGGCTGGATTCCAAAACTGTAAGCCCATTGGTTCATTTATGTAGGAAGCATTCAGTTAAACAGTTTCTGCAAAAATAAAATAAATTCATTATGATAATGGGAATTGAACCTTTCTTTGTATAGTTCATCTTTATATAGAAGCTCAAACTTGGGGAGAGTAAAAAAACTCTACAAAGCCAACAAATATTTATAAAATAACTCTACACTGTCCATTGACATCAGTTCTCTGTAGTGTTAGTGGTAATAACACACGCCATATCTACATCTACCTTTTCTCCTCTTTCCCCATCGTTGCCTTTATCTCCCTTTAAGCCTGGCAACCCCTGTGAAAGTACAACTTCACTTAATCAAACTCTGTCTTTAATGAGCAAAAACAGGAGAGGATTTTCATTTCATATAAGCTTCCATAAAAATACATCAAGATCAAAGAAGTCTGAAGTTGAAGGGAGGTGAAAAGGAAACAAGGCAAAAAATAAAAGCAGTCTGCAAGAAGGCATTCATGGAAATATGTTTGATGGTATCCATGGAAATAATACGTTTGATGGTATATGTATTTGCATAAAACATCAACTTCATATAATCAATTGATGCACAGAACATTAGCACATCTTATCTCTGGTCATGGGAGCATACAATGATGACAATCTCAGACTTGCCTTCCACTCCCATGTGTCAGTTCTCATTAGCCAGCTTACCACTTACACCTGTTTCCAATACTGTACATATTTACCAGGTGCTGCCACTTTCCACACTCCCCCGCTCTACTTAATCTATCTCTGCTCACCACTCTTAACAGCAGTTTGTTGGCTTGACTACCAGTCAGATGTCATGGTCTTCCCTCCTGTGCTCCAGTGAAGAGTTTGCACTAGTCCTTAAAAGCGAATGTAATAAACAAGTGCTACATACAGACAGATTGTTATGGAAGCGTTTAACGGCTGTTTAACATATCAATGCTATGTGCCCAATGATATATCACGTTACGTACTGTATCACTGGGCACTTTTAAGCGGGTATATGGAAATTCCCAAGATTTTCTAGTGGGTATACATCGTATACCAGCCTGTCGGGTAGACTACATCACTACACCACTGCTGTGCTCCATGTGTTCAGTCCTTTGTTTTCATTTATTTAATAAAACCAGTTTTTTTTTAACTTGAGCTCATTGTGTCTGCTTGCATCTGGGTTCAATCCCTTCACTGACCGCAGTACGTCCAAGTGACATTCTCCAGCTCCTCCTTGGGGACCTCAAGGTGTATCCAGGCCAGAGAAAATACACAATACCTCCAGTGAGCTCTGGGTCTGCCCCTGAGTCTCATCCTAAAGGGACATGCCCAAAAAAACGCCAAAGGGAGGTGTCCAAGAGGCATCCTAATCAGACGCCTGTACCACATCAACTTATGCCATTTGATGCGAAGGAGCAGTGGCTCTACTTCAAGCTCTCCCTGAATGACAGAGCTCCTCACCCCATTGCTAAGACTACGCCACACCACCACCAATCGAAGGAAGCTTATTTCAGTGGCTTGTATCCAGGAATTTGTTCATTTGGTCATGATCCAAACCACATAACAATCGGTGAGCACTGGAATGTAGACAGACCAGTAAATCAAGAGCTTTGCCTTTTGATTAAGCACTTCCCTAAGCACGACCGACTGAAGTAAAGCCCTCACAACTGAGGATGAGCCACAATCTGTCGATCCATTTTATGCTCCATGCTACTATCACTTCTGAACAAGACACCCAGACATTTGAACTCCTCCACCTGAGGCAAAAACTCCCCCCAATCTGTTAACACAACTCTTCTTAATTACCTAATTAATATCAGATGCAGTGCAACATTCAAATAACGTCTTTACAAATTTCTAAAATTATTTAAAAGGACGAAAAAATACATCATTAAGCTGACTTACATCCAGTCCTGGTGTTCCAGCTGAACCCTGCAGAAAAAAAAAAAAAAAAGTTTTACTGTTGATGCAAAACTGACCTTTCAAATTCTTGTACCGATTCCGATTAATAAAAATGGTGTAAACAATATAAAACGAATGGAAGTTCATAATAATATGAGAATTTAGCTTGAACAACCCAAGTAATGACACTAACGAACATTTCATTTTATAATATAATAAAATAATTTATTATACAAACCGGATTCCAAAAAAGTTGGGACACTAAACAAATTGTGAATAAAAACTGAATGCAATGATGTGGAGGTGCCAACATCTAATATTTTATTCAGAATAGAACACAAATCACAGATCAAAAGTTTAAACTGAGAGAATGTATCATTTTAAAGCTGCACTATGTAACTTTGTAGTGCAGTCTGTAACTTTTCTAACAATATATTTTTAACATATTTCTTCACTCTGTCACTATCTACTGACAGACTGATGTTAGACAAAGTAATCTCTGAAAAAAACTATAGTCCCCTTGCTTCTCTATCAGCATTTATAAAAACACTAAAAACACAGAGTGACCCGTCCTTAACCAGCCAATAAAAACAGAGTTTGTAACCAGCCAATAAAAACAGAGCTTGAATTTGAATCAGCCAATAAAAACAGAGCTTGAATTTGAATTTCAGCAGAGCCTCCCCCTCAGAGCCATATATGGCTCTGAGGGGGAGGGATCAGAATGCTTTGCCTGTTGAAAATTTTTCTAAGTTCTGCACTCTACAGAAAGTTACACATAGCACCTTTAAACTGAGAGAATGTATCATTTTAAGGGAAAAATATGTTGTTTCAAAATTTCATGGCGTCAACAAATCCCAAAAAAGTTGGGACAAGTCCATTTTTACCACTGTGTGGCATCCCCCCTTCTTCTTACAACACTCAACAGACGTCTGGGGACAGAGGAGACCAGTTTCTCAAGTTTAGAAATAGGAATGCTCTCCCATTCATGTCTAATACAGGCCTCTAACTGTTCAATCGTCTTGGGCCTTCTTTGTTGCACCTTCCTCTTTATGATGCGCCAAATGTTCTCTATAGGTGAAAGATCTGGACTGCAGGCTGGACATTTCAGTACCCGGATCCTTCTCCTACGTAGCCATGATGTTGTGATTGCTGCAGAATGTGGTCTGGCATTATCTTGTTGAAAAATGCAGGGTCTTCCCTGAAAGAGATGACGTCTAGATGGGAGCATATGTTGTTCTAGAACCTGAACATAGTTCTCTGCATTAATGGTGCCTTTCCAGACATGCAAGCTGCCCATGCCACAAGCGCTCATGCAACCCCATACCATCAGTGATGCAGGCTTCTGAACGGAGCGTTGATAACAACTTGGGCTATCCTTGTCCTCTCTGGTCCGGATGACATGGCGTCCCAGTGTTCCATAAAGAACTTCAAATCGTGACTCATCTGACCACAGAACAGTCTTCCATTTTGCCACACTCCATTTTAAATGACCCCTGGCCCAGTGCAAACGTCTGAGCTTGTGGAGCTTGCTTAGAAATGGCTTCCTCTTTGCACTGTAGAGTTTCAGCTGGCAACGGTGGATGGCACGGTGGATTGTGTTCACTGACAATGCTTTCTGGAAGTATTCCTGAGCCCATTCTGTTATTTCCTTGACAGTGGCATTCCTGTTTGAGGTGCAGTGACGTTTAAGGGCCCGGAGATCACGAGCATCCAGTAGAGTTTTACGGCCTTGACCCTTACGCACAGCGATTGTTCCAGATTCTCTGAATCTTTTGATGATGTTATGCACGGTTGATGATGATAACTTAAAAGTCTTTGCTATTTTACGCTGGGTAATCTTTTGATGATGTTATGCATCGGTTGATGATGATAACTTAAAAGTCTTTGCTATTTTACGCTGGGTAACACCATTCTGGTATTGCTGCACTATCTTTCTGCGCAACAATGGTGGAATTGGTGATCCTCTTACCATCTTGGCTTCTGAGAGACACTGACACTCTGAGAAGCTCTTTTTATACCCAATCTTGTTGTCAATTGACCTAATTATTAATTGGTCTTCCAGCTGTTCGTTATATGCTCAATTTCCAAAGGTGGGCGCCAGACCGCTTGGGAGCGCTAAAGCGCTAATCCGCTTATAGCGGACCTAAACAATTTGTCAGCGTTACAGCGGATTGACTAACTTTTATAATTCATAAGCGGATTTGCGCTATTTTTATTTAAAATGCAGTACCGCTAATAACTAATTATCTATCAGTAAAAACGAAAAAACTTATTTACGAGCTCTTAAATCAACCGGACGACTGCTAACAGACCATATCCTGTCAGCGCCGGATGTGGTCCGTGACAAAAAAGCGTCCCCCTCAGTCTCTTGGCTAGAGAGAGCGCTCTCTCTATAGCAGTTAGCAGCCAGTGTGTTACTCTGCAGCCTTATTGCTTGTTTTCGAAGAGTCAGACGAAGAGTTTTTAACATGGAGGGTGAACTTATGGATGTTTCTCAGCGGCCTACGCGACGCGTCAGCGCCTCATTTGCCCTCTTCAAAATGGCGACGGCCACAGAAGCAAAGGACTTTACAACAAAACACGGTAAAAACAATTATTTCTTTGCTGAGAAAAAATATATTTCTTAGCTGACTTTATA
>JBBPBX010050018.1:0-25140 GCA_038048925.1 Garcialebias charrua | reverse complement strand
GTGAGGTTTACAGTCTGGAAGTTACATTGGCTGTGCAAAAGTCTAAAGTTTAATTATCAGCTGAAGTATAATGTATGTCTCAAAAATATCATAAAACAAAGTAAAAATCTGGCTCCTTGGAAACAAATCACTAAAACAAATGAGGAGTGAACAACAAAAAAGTTAAATCATGTCATCTGGACCAGTTTCTTCCAAAACATTTTTTATCATCATACACAATAATCAAATGTTTTAGGCCAGATGACCAACTTGCTACTCACAGAAACAGCCTGAGGACAGCCAAGACCAAAGTGGCTCAGAAAAAGATTTGTAAGCTCAACAGTCCATTTAGAAACAACAAAAAGGTTTGTGTCATCTACACAAAAAGAACCATTTCGTCTCCCATCTGGAAGACCGTCAGTTTGTGCCAACCACATCCGTCCCACAGTAACCTTCACTGCTAAACTTCCTGTTGGGATATCAGAAGTATAGGCTTTTAACACATGCAAACAGAGCACACCCATCCTACACAAATGAGAGGTGGTTTAAAACTTTTTCACAGTACAGTACTGTAGCTAGCGCATGCAAACATGTGCATTCTCAAAAATGGTAAAGTTGTGGAGAACTGTTATGTCAGGCCTCTGGATCGCGTGGACATCGGGGGTAGTTCCCTTGGATTGGCAGACTGGGGTGGTGGTTCCCCTATTCAAAAAGGGGGACCGTAGGGTGTGTTCCAACTATAGGGGGATCACACTCTTAAGCCTCCCTGGTAAGGTCTATTCAGGGGTTCTGGAGAGGAGGGTCCGTCGGATAGTCGAACCTCGGATTCAGGAGGAGCAGTGTGGTTTTCGTCCTGGTCGTGGAACACTAGACCAGCTCTACACCCTCAGCAGGGTCCTGGAGGGTGCGTGGGAGTTTGCCCAACCAGTTTACATGTGCTTTGTGGACTTGGAAAAGGCATTCGACCGCGTCCCTCGGGGGGTTCTGTGGGGGGTACTCCGGGAGTATGGGGTACCAGGCCCTTTGATACGGGCTGTTAGGTCCCTGTACGACCGGTGTCAGAGCTTGGTCCGCATCGCTGGCAGTAAGTCAGGCTCGTTTCCCGTGAGAGTTGGACTCCGCCAAGGTTGCCCTTTGTCACCGATTCTGTTCATAACTTTTATGGACAGAATTTCTAGGCGCAGCCAAGGTGTTGAGAGGATCCGTTTTGGTGGCCTTAGAATCGCTTCTCTGTTTTTTGCAGATGATGTGGTCCTATTGGCTTCATCAGTTCGTGATCTACAGCTTTCGCTGGAGCGGTTTGCAGCTGAATGTGATGCGGCCGGGATGAGGATCAGTTCCTCCAAATCCGAGGCCATGGTCTTGAGCCGGAAAAGGGTAGCATGCCCTCTCCGGGTCGGGGAGGAGGTCCTGCCCCAAGTGGAGGAGTTTAAGTATCTCGGGATCTTGTTCACGAATGAGGGAAAACTGGAGCGTGAGATCGATAGGCGGATAGGTGCAGCGTCCGCAGTGAAGCGGGCGCTGTACCGGTCTGTCGTGGTGAAGAGAGAGCTGAGTCAAAAGGCAAAGCTCTCAATTTACCGATCGATCTACGTTCCCACCCTCATCTATGGTCATGAGCTTTGGGTTATGACCGAAAGAACAAGATCTCGGATACAAGCGGCTGAAATGAGTTTTCTCCGCAGGGTGTCTGGACTCTCCCTTAGAGATAGGGTGAGAAGCTCAGTCATCCGGGAGGGACTCGGAGTAGAGCCGCTGCTTCTCCACATCGAGAGGAGCCAGTTGAGGTGGCTCGGGCATCTGGTTAGGATGCCTCCTGGACGCCTCCCTGGTGAGGTGTTCCGGGCATGTCCCACCGGGAGGAGACCCAGAGGAAGACCCAGGACACGCTGGAGGGACTATGTTTCTCGGCTGGCCTGGGAACGCCTTGGGATTCCCCCAGAGGAGCTGCTCCAAGTGGCTGGGGAGAGGGAAGTCCTGGCCTCCCTACTTAGGCTGCTACCCCCGCGACCCGACCCCGGATAAGCGGACGAAAATGGATGGATGGATGGATACATTTGTAAACCTGATTGTAGGAGTCCTGCCTTCCCCTCCAGCATCCTCAAGCAGCAGCTAATCAGCTGATTAGCTACACCTGCACCTGCCTCCTAGACCTCCACCTCCTGCTCTACCACAACCAGATGTTCAGCCAACGCTCGAACATTAGATTACCTTGGGTAATATTGTCACAGCCTCTGGTTCTTAGTTTTGACTCGTCTGCACTAACCTGCTTGCCTTTGCCCGTCTGTTCAGCTCCTGCTCCGTCCTGCTTGCCCGCTCGTCTCTAAAGGCCCCAATATACCTGTTTCTTTTTCCTCGCGCCGCCCGGCGCCGTGGGAGCGCCGCAGGAGCGCAGCGGCAAAAGCCTTTGATCACGGGCGTGAACGCGCCAAGGTCAAATTTTACTACGCCCACGCGCGCGCGTTGATAAACTGCTTCGCGTGTCAGCAAATGACCAATCAGCGACCTCAATTTGTCCTGCTCCGCACGGCTGCAGTTGCTGGAGCCTGCACCCAGAGAGCAGCGCTTGCAAAGAGCTATAAATGAACTGCCTGCGCGTTGCACATGCCAGTCCAGCGGCGTGAGGCAAAAGAAACAGGTATATTGGAGCCTTGAGGCTGCGTCTGGTTGCCAACCCTGCACACCAAACCCATAATTAAGGACTTCATTCTGGACATCTTCACCACTCTTCAACTTCATCTGTACTCACCCACTGGACCCACAGTCTCTCTGGACCTCGCCCTCCGTAAACCCATTACTCCGACGCCACCTGCAAACAAATTCTACAGTAAGGACAAATACTTCTATCAGCACAATTGTCATAAAGAATCATTTGGACCTCAGGATATTCACCGACTCCCCTCTTCTCTCCACAGCCCATTCCAGTTCCTGCACTGTAAATAAAAAGATCACTTTTGTACTCGCTTGTCCTCGTGTTCTTTGGTCTGCCATTTGGGGTCATATTCAGCAAACATCATGTTACTGAATATCTCCCACCCACAGCATATTACTGAATTAACTCACTTTGCTCTCTACAGAGACTGAGGAACAGCTTCTACCCTGAGGCTGTTAGACTCATGAATCTCTAACCAGAAGAATCACTGTGAAATATCACATGTTGCTGCTGTTCTGTTTCATGTTGCTGCTGACAAAAAAATCTGTTTCATGTTGCTGTGTTCATCCGTGTTCATCTGCTCATACAGACTCATGTTCGTGCTGCTGTTTGGAGTAATGTTTTCTATTATATTAGTGCTTAGTGTATTTTTAGTTGATGTTTTTCTTAGTTCATATCTTAGATGTTATTACTGTTTTTACTTTTACTTTTTATTGTTGGATGTAACTGGGACCCTGTGTACATAATCTTGTTTCATCACATGTACAACGTGTGGTGCAAATGACAATAAAGATTCTCTGACTCTGACTCTCTGATTTAGGGCTTTTTCAATTATGCTAAATATGAAAGGGTGGGTTTTGGCACCTTTCTCTTCCATATAAATAATAAAATATTGGGCATGGACAATATTAATTTTTCCTGGTAGTCAAGAGAATAGGAATGGCTATTAGTCAGCTTTCTAATTATTTAACATATAACAATTTATTTTATGAGTATATGTGTACATTTAATAGCAACAATTCAAATTCACATTCACTTGTAAAGATGTAGACTACTGTAGGTCTCCTCACTTTTTCATAATACAGAACTACTATGATGAAAAACATTTTTAAAACCTTCATCATGTATTTACTGGTAGCTTTTCTCACCTCTGTAGCTGACTGTCCTCTGACGTTCACCAGAGTCCAGTGTGCAGCATTTCTTGGCCATCTGGGATACACTGTGTTCTCCAGAGTCTCTAAACAGGACATGAGAACAGTGTTCATCTTTAGTCACCAGGTAAAATAACAAGAAATGTGAAGTACCAGTAGTTCAATCATAAGGCATTAACATAATATCAGTAATATTAAGTATCTAATCTCATTTTAACTTTTTTAATACAACAAATAATAATATCCGGGTTATTTCAATTTCATTCATTCATTCAAGTTTATTTGAACAAGGACAGCACAATAAAAATGTTACATGCTAAAAATGAAGCAACCATTGTCTTGTCAATTGCATCCCATCCACAGTGATCTTTATAATATTAAATTCAAATAATTATATAATCACTGTTTCATAACATGAAAAATTCAAACTATTTAATGTTTAAATCTTTCTGCTACTTGGTTTCTTTAAGTTTACAGTGTATTTGAAACAACAGCACAACTTATAATGAAACTAAAGTTTAACTAAACTAAACTAAAACTAAAATTTATTTATTCATTCAGATTTATTCATCAGAAAATTTGCAACTGCTGCTGCAAAACGAAACGACACAAAAATAAGTTAACACAGACACATCTGAGGAGTAAAACATGTCATGAGCTGAAGATGGACACACAGGAGTCGTCTTCACTCGGGTAATAACTAGCAACTTTTATAATGTTGTACAGTACGATAAGCACAGCTAGTAGCTTAGCTACTGTGTGACTGACCGCAACACACACACACACGACACCACGTCACGCACACAGATGAGATCAGCTCAAACTTTGCTCATGTGCGCTTCATTAAACTCACTTAAGTGTATGGTGAACGTCGTTAAATGTATTTGAGTGTAAGAGAGTACTAAACTTCCAGCTTGTGGTTCTTGTTGCAGCTGCAGAGGTACTACGAGCGCTACCTGCGTGCTGAGAGCTTCAGGAAAGCTCTGGTGTACCAGAAGCGTTACCTGCTGCTGCTGCTGCTGCTGCTGGGAGGATTCCAGATGTGAGCAGGCGACTCTGTGTCTCATTGCTCGCATGGGAGCAAGACCCTCAACCCCTCTCACAGCTCAGCGCAAACCCCTCGGGCGATTCAGGGCCATTGTTCGAGTTGTCATTGCAGTGTCAAGGTAGCATTAGAACATAAACACTCGCAAGCTTGACTTTGTGTATAAATCAAACAAACTTTAAACTTTTTTTGTTTGTTTTTTGAATGAGGTTCCTGACCAGGAAATGGCAAAGAGCAATTAGAAGATTTCCTTTATCTGGGAAGACTAATGGACATGTTCCTGGCCAGTTCTGTTTATTGGACTTTTAGAAATCATTTTACTGTGTATGAAGGAGTCAGTATTTTTATTGCCATGTCTTTAGCAGGATTTAAAGCTGAAGTTTTTAAGGCAGCAGCAGCCGAGATCGTACTCTGATGACTCAACACAAAACAGAGACAACGGTGCCCAGAAAGGCACTGTGTCATCTCTTGTTCCACCCAGCAAGTCATCTTTCAGGGTGCACACGAGGTTTGTCCACATTTCATCAGACTGATTCATTGAGAGTTTAGTTGCATCCCTCCTTCAGTGAGTTTTCTTCTCCCTTCAGGTCGCACTCCAGCTCCACGCTGGCCTCGGTACATTCCAGTGGAACAGCTCAGGATCCAGAGCGATCCCTAACAGAATACATCCATCATCTAGAGAAAGTGCAGCAGCGTCTGGGGGGAGCCAGACAAGGTGTGCAGAATTACAATTCAATCCTTTTTATAATGTATAACCACTCATCATCCAGCCCGTATACACAATAAATGGTTTGACACAAGCTTTAGTGCACGATTGCTCACTGTCATTTTGATTTTCACTGTAGCTTCATTAATATTTACAAATGACACCTGGGGGTAAATTGTTGATTTAATATTTTTCTGTGTTTGAATCCATTTAGGTTCGTCTGACCTGAAGATATTTCAACCACTCAAACTAAATTTTATTTTTTAACCTGAGCTGACCAAGCCTCGCCTTCTTGATAGAAAGTTCACATCACACTTGTTTTCATGTGATGTTTTTTTTAATTAATGTATAAAGTATTTTAAAATCCTTTCATGTCTCGGATCTTTTTTACTGTTTTTCTTTACCATTTGTATTTGTGTTGGATGTAACTGGGACCCTGTCCATAGTTTCGTTCCACCTTATGTACCACATGTGATGTGAATGACACATTGACCTTGAGAACTGAAAGAACAAATGATCCTTCATAGCATCCTCAGTAAAATGCTTAGCCCCCCCCCCCACTAGCACCTGCAGAAAAATGTCTAATAACAGTCTAGGAGTCTGATCTATGAACTAAGCTGTGCAAATGTATTATAAAAGAGTAACTGTGCACAGTTTATGTGATTATAAATTATAATTATAAATTTTATGGTTATAAAAAAATTGTATTGTGTATGAAAAAAATAGAGTAATTGACAATTTGGTCCAAAAAAACCTCAGACAGCAGCCTGCACCCTTTCGGGACCTTCGCACACCACTCACCTCATGACAATGAGCAGGTGCAAGGGCAGGCCAGATTAGACTATGCTTCTGTACCATTTGTTCACGCTTCACGGGCTGTCATACCGCCACAGCGCCGGGTTGAGGATCTTCCTCGAAATGGGTGAACAATGGACACGGACGGACAGTCTACTCTGCCTCCAGCTGACCTACCTTCAGTCGCTTGGAGACGGCCACGCAGGATGCCATCTGATAATAAGGTGATGACGCTCATCGTCTTTTATGTGGATCTGACCCACTACGGTTTTCACTCACGGTTGCTATGTGGAAAAATTCTGGCTTCAAATTCAATATAGCCTGAAATTATTATAAAAAACAGAAAGACTGAATAGTTTTGCACAGCTTAAATTCTTGTTTTTTTTGTTTTGTTTTGTTTTTTTAGCTGTTTTAGCAATTGAAGAACGTGATGCATGATGGGAAATCATCCGGCTGCATGACGTCATCATCTGCTCTTCGGCTTTCATGTTTCCACGTAGGGACAACGTAGGGACAATATATATATATATATATATATATATATATATATATATATATATATATATATGAAGTAGCTTAATGTATATTGTATTAGAGTTAGAAAAATTAGAAAGAGTTACTCATTTTTTTCTGTTACTTGAAGATTATTATTGTTTGAACTAAATGTTTGAAAAAAGAGGCAGATATAATAAGATTTTTTCTTCTTTCTGCTACCTTTCATTTTATATTTTGTATTCTTATCGTTTATGGGATTGTTTTGTATTGTGTTTTAAAATGAATAAATTTTATTTAAAAAAATGTTTTTAGTGTATTTGACACTGTTATGCAATCATAAAAGAGACAGACTCGAGATGTGTCTGCAGATAGTGTGTCTGTTCTTGCCATTGCTGTAATTGCACGGTCTGTCCACTATTCGTCACTGTGGTTGAACAGTCAAAAATTATTATTAAATTGTGTGTGTGTGTTTGTTTCTTTTTGTTTGTTTTTTTGGTCACCAAAACAAATAAACACATTTTTAAACTGTTGTCAGGAATACATTTTGCCAGAAGCTTCATTTTTTCCTCCATGGTAATTATATTGAAATATTTGGCACAAACTTGACGTTGAGGCTGCTAATAAATCACCTATAATTCATTTTGGATAGTTTATATTAGTGAGGTTTACAGTCTGGAAGTTACATTGGCTGTGCAAAAGTCTAAAGTTTAATTATCAGCTGAAGTATAATGTATGTTTCAAAAATAACATAAAACAAAGTAAAAATCTGGCTCCTTGGAAACAAATTACTAAAACAAATGAGGAGTGAACAACAAAAAAAGTTAAATCATGTCATCTGGACCAGTTTCTTCCAAAAAATTTTTTATCATCATACACAATAATCAAATGGTTTAGGCCAGATGACCAACTTGCTACTCACAGAAACAGCCTGAGGACAGCCAAGACCAAAGTGGCTCAGAAAAGATTTGTAAGCTCAACAGTCCATTTAGAAACAACAAAAAGGTTTGTGTCATCTACACAGTAAGAACCATTTCGTCTCCCATCTGGAAGACCGTCAGTTTGTGCCAACCAGATCCGTCCCACAGTAACCTTCACTGCTAAACTTCCTGTTGGGATATCAGAAGTATAGGCTTTTAACACATGCAAACAGAGCACACCCATCCTACACAAATGAGAGGTGGTTTAAAACTTTTTCACAGTACAGTACTGTAGCCTAGCGCATGCAAACATGTGCATTCTCAAAAATGGTAAAGTTGTGGAGAACTGTTATGTCAGGCCTCTGGATGGATTCTTGTTTTAAAAGACGTTTCATCTTTTATACAAAATAATTCTTCAGTCTGAGATCTTGTAACAAGCACCTTCTATAGTAACAACCAGTTTGCTGCAGACAGTCAAAACCAGCTATTCACATGCAAAAGAAGGACCATCAGCCTAACAATGGATCATTAACAAACAACTGGTCCTTAATGATGGCCATCAGTGTCCTCTGATGGCCACTTGATGCTTGCAATCAAGACTTCAAACTGAAGAAATCATTTGGATAAAAAATGGAACGTTTCAACAACAGTATGGTATTTGTTGAGTTTATAGTTATGCTTGTTCGTGTTAAGTGTACAGCACTTTGGCAAACGGTGTTGTTTTAAAGTGCTTTATAAATAAAGTTGTATTGTACTCTGATGCATGCTCAATAATCCAGGTAGATGTGAGAGGGTGCTATTTATAAGACTGAGCTGAATACAGCAACTCAGACTGAGGAAGTCTTTCGGACGAAAGACGAAACGTTTCTACATTTTTTTTTTCTGCTTTGTTTTGTTTTGTTTTTTGAATGTCCAGAGGACCAGACTTAGCTTTTTTAGAAAATTGTATTGTATTGTATTGTTACAAATAAGAATCCGTCCAGAGGACCTGACTAAACCTTGCTACATTTTTCTACCTGGATTATTGAGCATGCATCAGGAGAGTTATGAAGAAAGTTCTGATCTTTAGGAAGTCAAGTCTGAACTTAATGCAGAGGTCATGTGGCGGCTGGTGATATTTTTTAATGGGGGGCGCCATCTCATAATAATAATAATAATAATGAATTTAATTTATAACGCACTTTTCATTAATGAAAATCTCAAAGTGCTACAAAGTGCAACAAAAATCAAAGATCAAATAAAAACAAAAAGTATCTAGTGGTCATGAGTCAGCACGAACATGAGTCTGTGAGCAGATTAATGCCTGTAGTAGTTTTGTAATTTTTATTAATAATACATTTGTAAACCTGAATGTAGGAGTCCTGCCTTCCCCTCCAGCATCCTCAAGCAGCAGCTAATCAGCTGATTAGCTACACCTGCACCTGCCTACTAGACCTCCACCTCCTGCTCTACTTAAACCACAACCAGACGTTCAGCCAACGCTCGAACATTAGATTACCTTGGGTAATATTGTCACAGCCTCTGGTTCTTAGTTTTGACTCGTCTGCACTAACCTGCTTGCCTTTGCCCGTCTGTTCAGCTCCTGCTCCGTCCTGCTTGCCCGCTCGTCTCTAAGGCTGCGTCTGGTTGCCAACCCTGCACACCAAACCCATAATTAAGGACTTCATTCTGGACATCTTTAGGCCAGATGACCAACTTGCTACTCACAGAAACAGCCTGAGGACAGCCAAGACCAAAGTGGCTCAGAAAAAGATTTGTAAGCTCAACAGTCCATTTAGAAACAACAAAAAGGTTTGTGTCATCTACACAAAAAGAACCATTTCGTCTCCCATCTGGAAGACCGTCAGTTTGTGCCAACCACATCCGTCCCACAGTAACCTTCACTGCTAAACTTCCTGTTGGGATATCAGAAGTATAGGCTTTTAACACATGCAAACAGAGCACACCCATCCTACACAAATGAGAGGTGGTTTAAAACTTTTTCACAGTACAGTACTGTAGCTAGCGCATGCAAACATGTGCATTCTCAAAAATGGTAAAGTTGTGGAGAACTGTTATGTCAGGCCTCTGGATCGCGTGGACATCGGGGGTAGTTCCCTTGGATTGGCAGACTGGGGTGGTGGTTCCCCTATTCAAAAAGGGGGACCGTAGGGTGTGTTCCAACTATAGGGGGATCACACTCTTAAGCCTCCCTGGTAAGGTCTATTCAGGGGTTCTGGAGAAGAGGGTCCGTCGGATAGTCGAACCTCGGATTCAGGAGGAGCAGTGTGGTTTTCGTCCTGGTCGTGGAACACTAGACCAGCTCTACACCCTCAACAGGGTCCTGGAGGGTGCGTGGGAGTTTGCCCAACCAGTTTACATGTGCTTTGTGGACTTGGAAAAGGCATTCGACCGCGTCCCTCGGGGGCTTCTGTGGGGGGTACTCCGGGAGTATGGGGTACCAGGCCCTTTGATACGGGCTGTTAGGTCCCTGTACGACCGGTGTCAGAGCTTGGTCCGCATCGCTGGCAGTAAGTCAGGCTCGTTTCCTGTGAGAGTTGGACTCCGCCAAGGTTGCCCTTTGTCACCGATTCTGTTCATAACTTTTATGGACAGAATTTCTAGGCGCAGCCAAGGTGTTGAGAGGATCCGTTTTGGTGGCCTTAGAATCGCTTCTCTGTTTTTTGCAGATGATGTGGTCCTATTGGCTTCATCAGTTCGTGATCTACAGCTTTCGCTGGAGCGGTTTGCAGCTGAATGTGATGCGGCCGGGATGAGGATCAGTTCCTCCAAATCCGAGGCCATGGTCTTGAGCCGGAAAAGGGTAGCATGCCCTCTCCGGGTCGGGGAGGAGGTCCTGCCCCAAGTGGAGGAGTTTAAGTATCTCGGGGTCTTGTTCACGAATGAGGGAAAACTGGAGCGTGAGATTGATAGGCGGATAGGTGCAGCGTCCGCAGTGAAGCGGGCGCTGTACCGGTCTGTCGTGGTGAAGAGAGAGCTGAGTCAAAAGGCAAAGCTCTCAATTTACCGATCGATCTACGTTCCCACCCTCATCTATGGTCATGAGCTCTGGGTTATGACCGAAAGAACGAGATCTCGGATACAAGCGGCTGAAATGAGTTTTCTCCGCAGGGTGTCTGGACTCTCCCTTAGAGATAGGGTGAGAAGCTCAGTCATCCGGGAGGGACTCGGAGTAGAGCCGCTGCTTCTCCACATCGAGAGGAGCCAGTTGAGGTGGCTCGGGCATCTGGTTAGGATGCCTCCTGGACGCCTCCCTGGTGAGGTGTTCCGGGCATGTCCCACCGGGAGGAGACCCAGAGGAAGACCCAGGACACGCTGGAGGGACTATGTTTCTCGGCTGGCCTGGGAACGCCTTGGGATTCCCCCAGAGGAGCTGCTCCAAGTGGCTGGGGAGAGGGAAGTCCTGGCCTCCCTACTTAGGCTGCTACCCCCGCGACCCGACCCCGGATAAGCGGACAAAAATGGATGGATGGATGGATACATTTGTAAACCTGATTGTAGGAGTCCTGCCTTCCCCTCCAGCATCCTCAAGCAGCAGCTAATCAGCTGATTAGCTACACCTGCACCTGCCTCCTAGACCTCCACCTCCTGCTCTACCACAACCAGATGTTCAGCCAACGCTCGAACATTAGATTACCTTGGGTAATATTGTCACAGCCTCTGGTTCTTAGTTTTGACTCGTCTGCACTAACCTGCTTGCCTTTGCCCGTCTGTTCAGCTCCTGCTCCGTCCTGCTTGCCCGCTCGTCTCTAAAGGCCCCAATATACCTGTTTCTTTTTCCTCGCGCCGCCCGGCGCCGTGGGAGCGCCGCAGGAGCGCAGCGGCAAAAGCCTTTGATCACGGGCGTGAACGCGCCAAGGTCAAATTTTACTACGCCCACGCGCGCGCGTTGATAAACTGCTTCGCGTGTCAGCAAATGACCAATCAGCGACCTCAATTTGTCCTGCTCCGCACGGCTGCAGTTGCTGGAGCCTGCACCCAGAGAGCAGCGCTTGCAAAGAGCTATAAATGAACTGCCTGCGCGTTGCACATGCCAGTCCAGCGGCGTGAGGCAAAAGAAACAGGTATATTGGAGCCTTGAGGCTGCGTCTGGTTGCCAACCCTGCACACCAAACCCATAATTAAGGACTTCATTCTGGACATCTTCACCACTCTTCAACTTCATCTGTACTCACCCACTGGACCCACAGTCTCTCTGGACCTCGCCCTCCGTAAACCCATTACTCCGACGCCACCTGCAAACAAATTCTACAGTAAGGACAAATACTTCTATCAGCACAATTGTCATAAAGAATCATTTGGACCTCAGGATATTCACCGACTCCCCTCTTCTCTCCACAGCCCATTCCAGTTCCTGCACTGTAAATAAAAAGATCACTTTTGTACTCGCTTGTCCTCGTGTTCTTTGGTCTGCCATTTGGGGTCATATTCAGCAAACATCATGTTACTGAATATCTCCCACCCACAGCATATTACTGAATTAACTCACTTTGCTCTCTACAGAGACTGAGGAACAGCTTCTACCCTGAGGCTGTTAGACTCATGAATCTCTAACCAGAAGAATCACTGTGAAATATCACATGTTGCTGCTGTTCTGTTTCATGTTGCTGCTGACAAAAAAATCTGTTTCATGTTGCTGTGTTCATCCGTGTTCATCTGCTCATACAGACTCATGTTCGTGCTGCTGTTTGGAGTAATGTTTTCTATTATATTAGTGCTTAGTGTATTTTTAGTTGATGTTTTTCTTAGTTCATATCTTAGATGTTATTACTGTTTTTACTTTTACTTTTTATTGTTGGATGTAACTGGGACCCTGTGTACATAATCTTGTTTCATCACATGTACAACGTGTGGTGCAAATGACAATAAAGATTCTCTGACTCTGACTCTCTGATTTAGGGCTTTTTCAATTATGCTAAATATGAAAGGGTGGGTTTTGGCACCTTTCTCTTCCATATAAATAATAAAATATTGGGCATGGACAATATTAATTTTTCCTGGTAGTCAAGAGAATAGGAATGGCTATTAGTCAGCTTTCTAATTATTTAACATATAACAATTTATTTTATGAGTATATGTGTACATTTAATAGCAACAATTCAAATTCACATTCACTTGTAAAGATGTAGACTACTGTAGGTCTCCTCACTTTTTCATAATACAGAACTACTATGATGAAAAACATTTTTAAAACCTTCATCATGTATTTACTGGTAGCTTTTCTCACCTCTGTAGCTGACTGTCCTCTGACGTTCACCAGAGTCCAGTGTGCAGCATTTCTTGGCCATCTGGGATACACTGTGTTCTCCAGAGTCTCTAAACAGGACATGAGAACAGTGTTCATCTTTAGTCACCAGGTAAAATAACAAGAAATGTGAAGTACCAGTAGTTCAATCATAAGGCATTAACATAATATCAGTAATATTAAGTATCTAATCTCATTTTAACTTTTTTAATACAACAAATAATAATATCCGGGTTATTTCAATTTCATTCATTCATTCAAGTTTATTTGAACAAGGACAGCACAATAAAAATGTTACATGCTAAAAATGAAGCAACCATTGTCTTGTCAATTGCATCCCATCCACAGTGATCTTTATAATATTAAATTCAAATAATTATATAATCACTGTTTCATAACATGAAAAATTCAAACTATTTAATGTTTAAATCTTTCTGCTACTTGGTTTCTTTAAGTTTACAGTGTATTTGAAACAACAGCACAACTTATAATGAAACTAAAGTTTAACTAAACTAAACTAAAACTAAAATTTATTTATTCATTCAGATTTATTCATCAGAAAATTTGCAACTGCTGCTGCAAAACGAAACGACACAAAAATAAGTTAACACAGACACATCTGAGGAGTAAAACATGTCATGAGCTGAAGATGGACACACAGGAGTCGTCTTCACTCGGGTAATAACTAGCAACTTTTATAATGTTGTACAGTACGATAAGCACAGCTAGTAGCTTAGCTACTGTGTGACTGACCGCAACACACACACACACGACACCACGTCACGCACACAGATGAGATCAGCTCAAACTTTGCTCATGTGCGCTTCATTAAACTCACTTAAGTGTATGGTGAACGTCGTTAAATGTATTTGAGTGTAAGAGAGTACTAAACTTCCAGCTTGTGGTTCTTGTTGCAGCTGCAGAGGTACTACGAGCGCTACCTGCGTGCTGAGAGCTTCAGGAAAGCTCTGGTGTACCAGAAGCGTTACCTGCTGCTGCTGCTGCTGCTGCTGGGAGGATTCCAGATGTGAGCAGGCGACTCTGTGTCTCATTGCTCGCATGGGAGCAAGACCCTCAACCCCTCTCACAGCTCAGCGCAAACCCCTCGGGCGATTCAGGGCCATTGTTCGAGTTGTCATTGCAGTGTCAAGGTAGCATTAGAACATAAACACTCGCAAGCTTGACTTTGTGTATAAATCAAACAAACTTTAAACTTTTTTGTTTGTTTTTTGAATGAGGTTCCTGACCAGGAAATGGCAAAGAGCAATTAGAAGATTTCCTTTATCTGGGAAGACTAATGGACATGTTCCTGGCCAGTTCTGTTTATTGGACTTTTAGAAATCATTTTACTGTGTATGAAGGAGTCAGTATTTTTATTGCCATGTCTTTAGCAGGATTTAAAGCTGAAGTTTTTAAGGCAGCAGCAGCCGAGATCGTACTCTGATGACTCAACACAAAACAGAGACAACGGTGCCCAGAAAGGCACTGTGTCATCTCTTGTTCCACCCAGCAAGTCATCTTTCAGGGTGCACACGAGGTTTGTCCACATTTCATCAGACTGATTCATTGAGAGTTTAGTTGCATCCCTCCTTCAGTGAGTTTTCTTCTCCCTTCAGGTCGCACTCCAGCTCCACGCTGGCCTCGGTACATTCCAGTGGAACAGCTCAGGATCCAGAGCGATCCCTAACAGAATACATCCATCATCTAGAGAAAGTGCAGCAGCGTCTGGGGGGAGCCAGACAAGGTGTGCAGAATTACAATTCAATCCTTTTTATAATGTATAACCACTCATCATCCAGCCCGTATACACAATAAATGGTTTGACACAAGCTTTAGTGCACGATTGCTCACTGTCATTTTGATTTTCACTGTAGCTTCATTAATATTTACAAATGACACCTGGGGGTAAATTGTTGATTTAATATTTTTCTGTGTTTGAATCCATTTAGGTTCGTCTGACCTGAAGATATTTCAACCACTCAAACAAAATTTTATTTTTTAACCTGAGCTGACCAAGCCTCGCCTTCTTGATAGAAAGTTCACATCACACTTGTTTTCATGTGATGTTTTTTTTAATTAATGTATAAAGTATTTTAAAATCCTTTCATGTCTCGGATCTTTTTTACTGTTTTTCTTTACCATTTGTATTTGTGTTGGATGTAACTGGGACCCTGTCCATAGTTTCGTTCCACCTTATGTACCACATGTGATGTGAATGACACATTGACCTTGAGAACTGAAAGAACAAATGATCCTTCATAGCATCCTCAGTAAAATGCTTAGCCCCCCCCCCACTAGCACCTGCAGAAAAATGTCTTTGGAGCCGCCACCGGTCACATGGGAACTATGTGCGCTCAAATAGATTTTCACTCTTTAATTATCCGGAATCACAATACAAACAGACTTGTTCATATCACCAGTGCACAATAACAGTCTAGGAGTCTGATCTATGAACTAAGCTGTGCAAATGTATTATAAAAGAGTAACTGTGCACAGTTTATGTGATTATAAATTATAATTATAAATTTTATGGTTATAAAAAAATTGTATTGTGTATGAAAAAAATAGAGTAATTGACAATTTGGTCCAAAAAAACCTCAGACAGCAGCCTGCACCCTTTCGGGACCTTCGCACACCACTCACCTCATGACAATGAGCAGGTGCAAGGGCAGGCCAGATTAGACTATGCTTCTGTACCATTTGTTCACGCTTCACGGGCTGTCATACCGCCACAGCGCCGGGTTGAGGATCTTCCTCGAAATGGGTGAACAATGGACACGGACGGACAGTCTACTCTGCCTCCAGCTGACCTACCTTCAGTCGCTTGGAGACGGCCACGCAGGATGCCATCTGATAATAAGGTGATGACGCTCATCGTCTTTTATGTGGGTCTGACCCACTACGGTTTTCACTCACGGTTGCTATGTGGAAAAATTCTGGCTTCAAATTCAATATAGCCTGAAATTATTATAAAAAACAGAAAGACTGAATAGTTTTGCACAGCTTAAATTCTTGTTTTTTTTGTTTTGTTTTGTTTTTTTAGCTGTTTTAGCAATTGAAGAACGTGATGCATGATGGGAAATCATCCGGCTGCATGACGTCATCATCTGCTCTTCGGCTTTCATGTTTCCACGTAGGGACAACGTAGGGACAAGCTTAATGTATATTGTATTAGAGTTAGAAAAATTAGAAAGAGTTACTCATTTTTTTCTGTTACTTGAAGATTATTATTGTTTGAACTAAATGTTTGAAAAAAGAGGCAGATATAATAAGATTTTTTCTTCTTTCTGCTACCTTTCATTTTATATTTTGTATTCTTATCGTTTATGGGATTGTTTTGTATTGTGTTTTAAAATGAATAAATTTTATTTAAAAAAATGTTTTTAGTGTATTTGACACTGTTATGCAATCATAAAAGAGACAGACTCGAGATGTGTCTGCAGATAGTGTGTCTGTTCTTGCCATTGCTGTAATTGCACGGTCTGTCCACTATTCGTCACTGTGGTTGAACAGTCAAAAATTATTATTAAATTGTGTGTGTGTGTTTGTTTCTTTTTTGTTTGTTTTTTTTGGTCACCAAAACAAATAAACACATTTTTAAACTGTTGTCAGGAATACATTTTGCCAGAAGCTTCATTTTTTCCTCCATGGTAATTATATTGAAATATTTGGCACAAACTTGACGTTGAGGCTGCTAATAAATCACCTATAATTCATTTTGGATAGTTTATATTAGTGAGGTTTACAGTCTGGAAGTTACATTGGCTGTGCAAAAGTCTAAAGTTTAATTATCAGCTGAAGTATTCTGATTCACGACTCTCTGATTCTGGCGCCAAGAGAACTCCCTCCACTCAGGCGCCGGAAGCCGGAACAAAGAGAAATAACAATCTGGCCTCAAGATAGTTCCCCCATGTTGAGAGACTGTTTTGAGAGGACAAACTGGTCTGTTTTCAGAGAAGCAGCCACTGATGGTAGTTCAGTGGACATGGAATTGTACGCTTCCTCAGTCCTGGGTTACATCAGTACATGCTCTGAAAATGTATCCATAAAAAAATATGTGAAATCCTACCCGAACCGGAAACCCTGGTTAAATAAAGAAGTTCACGCCTTGCTAGCAGCCAGAGACACTGCATTCAAGTCAGGAGATAAAGTGGAACTGAGAAAGAGCAGGAATGAACTGAAGGATGGCATTAAGAAGGCCAAGGCCACGTATGCACAGAGGATCGAGGGACAGTTCACCTCACAAGACCCACGGAGCATGTGGAAGGGTATTAAATGCATAACAGATTACAAAGGCAAAAACAAACAATGCCCCAGGGACCCATCTCTGCCTGATGCCCTCAATAAGTTTTATGCACGTTTTGATGATCCAAACAGACCAGCTAGCACCAGACTCACCTCATCACCAGATGAAGAGCATCTCAGGGTGTCCGCAGCAGAAGTGAGAGGCAGTCTCAGAAAGATTAATCCTCATAAAGCAACCGGACCAGACAACATCCCAGGGAAAGTTCTGAAGGAATGTGCGGACCAGCTCTGTGAGGTGCTGGCTGACATCTTCACCACCTCACTTGCACTGGAGTCAGTTCCCACCTGCCTGAAGACCGCGACCATCATCCCAGTCCCAAAGAGCTCCACAGTGACTGGTCTGAATGACTATAGACCGGTGGCCCTCACCCCGATAGTCGCTAAATGTTTTGAGAAACTGGTCATGTCCCACATCAAGGCAACCGTCAACATCAATGAGGACCCTCATCAATACGCATACCGTGAGAACCGATCAACAGAGGACGCCATTTCTTCCGTGGTCCACACTGCTCTCACCCACCCAGCTAGCAAGCAAATGTTCAGATGACGTTCAGTGAACGTCGTCTAAAGGTCGAATGTCGAATGTTCAGGACCCAACCTTGTCTGAACGTTGCCTGAACGTTAACGCTGAACGTTCACTCACTGTTAGAAAAAAATTTTTTTGGTGTAATTTCATTCAATTAGTTCTTACATCTTTGACACTTTAATGGTTGTTATAATTTATGACCAAATCTCTATTTTTGTTTTGTTACAAAAGGTGTGCACTTCTGACATTGTCTGAACATTGTCTGAACATTGTCTGAACATTGCCTGAACATTGCCTGAACATTGCCTGAACATTGTCTGAACATTGTCTGAACATTATCTGAACGTTGTCTGAACGTTTCCTGAACGTTAACTCTGAACGTTCACTCACTGTAAGAAAAAAAAATTGGTGTATTTTCATTCACTTATTTCTTACATCTTTGACACTTTAATGGTTGTTATAATTTATGACCAAATCTCTATTTTTGTTTTGTTACAAAAGGTGTGCACTTCTGACATTGTCTGAACATTGTCTGAACATTGTCTGAACATTGTCTGAACATTGCCTGAACATTGCCTGAACATTGTCTGAACATTGTCTGAACATTATCTGAACGTTGTCTGAATGTTTCCTGAACGTTAACTCTGAACGTTCACTCACTGTAAGAAAAAAAAATTGGTGTATTTTCATTCACTTATTTCTTACATCTTTGACACTTTAATGGTTGTTATAATTAATGACCAAATCTCTATTTTTGTTTTGTTACAAAAGGTGTGCACTTCTGACATTGTCTGAACATTGCCTGAACATTGCCTGAACATTGTCTGAACATTGTCTGAACATTCTGAACGTTGTCTGAATGTTTCCTGAACGTTAACTCTGAACGTTCACTCACTGTAAGAAAAAAAAATTTGGTGTATTTTCATTCACTTATTTCCTACATCTTTGACACTTTAATGGTTGTTATAATTTATGACCAAATCTCTATTTTTGTTTTGTTACAAAAGGTGTGCACTTCTGACATTGTCTGAACATTGTCTGAACGTTCACTATGAACATTCACTTGACATGACAATCATGTTTGCTGTGACTTCTTTAATCAGTCTTTATATCTTCAATAGAGCAATGGGCCCACGTACGAGACCCCCACTCATATGGGTTCTTTATCTATAACCATAATTACATTGTTGTCACCAGATCTCTATTTTTGTCTTGTTATAAAAAGTTTGCCCTGCACTGTAAACTATCAATTACTGTGAAAAACAAATGTTTGCTGTGATCATTTAATCAGTTTTTTATATATATTTAAAACCTATGGTTATTGTCACCAAATCTTTATTTTTGTCTTGATATGAAAGTGCACACTTCTGACGTTTTCTGAATGTTTGTTTACTGTGAGAAAAAAAAACAAGTAGCATAATTTTATTTAATTAGTTTTTTAATCTTTAAAACTTTAATGGTCATTAATTATTATCACCAAATCTCTATTTTTGTTTTGAAGTGCACTTCTAATGTTGTCTGAATGTTGTCTGAACGTTCACTCTGGACATTCAATGTGAAAAAACATGTTTGGTGTGATTTAATTTAAAGAGCATAGTACAAACTTAATGGTTGTTATTATTTATCACCAAATCTCTATTTCTGCGTTGTTATAAAAAATTGTACACTTCTGTTAGTTAGATGTTTAATAGAGGGTTTAGGGCCCTCTTTTCTCCCACAGTACTTCTCTCAGATAAACTCTGGTGCCAGAAAATGGCTTCCATTAACTCCTGTTTATCCCCCCAGAAGCAAAACCTTGTTGAAGCAAAACCTGTTCTGGTGGTTTGATTGAACACTGTGACAGTTGAGGGTGGGCAATCACAACCCCCACTGTTGGTTGGAGGCCCTTTCATTGGCCCTTTGATTTCTCCCAGGATGCCTTGTGGTGAAGGTTTCCCATCATTGCCACCATTTTAGTTTGTTTGGTTCAACACAGAGGAGCACCGCCCTGCAGCTGGATCTTGATGCTTGAACCAAATCCCCTGGTCAGCAGATACCAACAAGAAAGGTAAGGGCTTGAGGCCTTATGCTCCTAACCCCAGTTGAATAATGAAGGTTTGTGTTTGCTCATTAAATTATTCTGAATTAATTAAAATTTATAAGCTGCTTCCAAGTTACACCAAGACAGGTTTAAGGCTTTTGAACTGCAACTTCGGATGTTTTACTTTAATTTCAGAGTTAGCTAGCCTCAAAAATATTTGAGTTTTGCTTCTAAAGCTAAAACTTTCTCCAGTGAACAGCTGTTTCCTCAGCATCAGTTCCAGATGTTCTGTAACCGTCAGACTGTGGTTCTGCCAGAACTTTAAAACAGAACGCAGCTCACCCCGTCATTCCCGTCTCTCTGTTTCATAGGGTTTGGGTTTAGGAGTCCTATGACGGGGCCTGAATCCCTCTTCCAGTGTGGACGTAGCCGAACAGGAAGAGAGAAACGAACACGTCCAGGTTGTGGAGGTCACTTACGCAGCGACTCTCAACAGATCAACTGACAAGAACTACATAAACTCTGAGACCGGTGAGCGTTTAAAGCAAACACAAAGCTTCTGAACAGTTTGAACCATACAGATCGAAAGAGTTCACTCAGCTGGATAAGGTGAAGAAACTTGAAGACGTTCAAGTGGAAAGATTATTATTACTTTTTTAACCTTTTTCACTACAGACTTGAGACTTGAACTGTTGTTCCTCCCCCCATCCCCCAATGCTGTTATTGCATGAGCACCCTGTGAGTCATCAAGGCCCCTAATGACCGTCAGGCTGATGTTCCTCATTTGCATGTGAACAAGCTGTTTTTATTGACATTGTTAAACCTGTTTGTCCAATATGTGGAGGAACTGAAACTGAGGCTTCTAAGGGGTTAGGGTTAAACTCTCATTGACAATGGCAAAATACATTTATTCTGTTCCTAAATCTACTCTTTGGAGACAAAATCATCTTGCTGCCAAGCGGAAATTTAAGTGTTTAGATGATGACCAAGATGATTCTCAAGATTTTGATAAAAATTCTGCATTTCAGCATGAAGTCATTGCCATGCATAGTGAACACAGTGAATCACTTGAAAGTTCTGACTCTCTTCATGATGATGGCACCAATGAACCAGAAACTGTAGATATTCCTGTAAATGGGTCCTTTTCAGATGATGATCATGGCAGTATTCATTCAGACCATCATGCCAATCATTCTTATGATTTTCCCTCTGAATTGGATGTTCACATTTCACATAACTCTGAACTTGAACCAGATCGCTCAACAGATTGTTCTTCCTTGGATACTGACGGTGAACAAGCCACCTATCAACATTTGCTGGGGTGGATGTTTTTTATTTATTTATTTATTTATCCAGTTATAGGGGAGACCCCAGCGGCACTGTGCATTTTCCAGATTGCCTTTGCACATGACTAATTACTCTTTTTTTGTTGTTTTTGTTTGTTTTTTGCAAATGCAGATGGAATCATGAATGGGGATTCTGCAGCAAGAGAGGATTTTATAAGGACTCATGCTGCAGAGCATTTAAAACATGCAAAAAGGGTAGAGGACATGCGCTCACACTGGACAATTAAAATGTGTCACAAAGAAGTGGAGGTGGGGCTTTCACACTGGACATTTAATGCACCACAAAGAAGTGGACACTGGACATTTAATGTACCACAAAGAAGTGGAGGTGAGGCTTTCACACTGGACATTTAATGCACCACAAAGAAGTGGAGGACACGGGCTCACACAGAACTGAGGAACACATTTTTTGGGGGGAGAGATGCAAATACAGGTGCTGGTCATAAAATTAGAATATGAAAAAGTTTATTTATTTCAGTAATTCCATTCAAAAAGTAAAACTTGTATATTATATTCATTCACACAGACTGATATATTTAAAAAAAAAATCTTATTGTTGATGATTATAACTGACAACTAATGAAAAGCCCAAATTCATTACCGGTAACAGAAAATTACATTACTTGAGATAAAAAATTAAAAAAGGATTTTTATAGATGTTGACCAACTGAAAAGTATGAAGTACCATGGTCCTTGCAAAAGGACCCCCAACTAAGTATTCAAAGATGTACATATTGTACATTTCATGTTCATAGTTCTCAGTTGGCCAACATTTATACAATTTTTTTAAATTAATCTCAAGTAATAGTCTAATTTTCTGAGGTACTAAATTTAGGGTTATCATTAGTTGTTGGTTTTAATTATCAGCATTAAAATAAATAAACTTGAAATCAGTTTAATGAAAGTTTCACTTTTTGAATGGAATTACTGAAATAAATCAACTTATTTAAAATATTATGACCAGCACACTTTTTAAACATATTTGTGGTGGGACTGTAATTTTATGTAGCTTTCATATTTCTCATGTTACTGCCAGTGTTGCTAGTTCAGCTATAAATCCAAAAGAAAAATGAAGGCATGTTAATAAAAAAAAAATTAATGTTAAGTACAGACCAAAGCTATGTGAGCTGTGTACTTTTAGATTTGTTTGTGTACTGGTACATTTTGTTTTGCCACCAGTTGATAAGCTCCCTCCAATGTAATTTTAAAGCTTTTGTTTTTTTAAAGGTACCAAAGGTGGACTTTTCCATTTTATGTGTTATGCTGTTCTGTTAATCCTTTAATTTATGTTAAAGAGGATAAAGGAAAAATGTAAGGAGTGATTTGTAAACCTTAAACCAACGGTTTCCACCATGTTTCCTGCTGCACAATGGATGGTCAAATGTGGTTCCTAGCTTTGTTTGCCTCAACGCAGTTTTGAAGTAGATGCATTATATTTTTCATATGCATAGCATGTACAGATTCTTTTTGTACCTATTTTTGTACCTATTTTGTTACAACTGATGCCAGTTATGCATTTTTTTATTCATATACGGATTTGTTTTATATTATGATACTGATGCCTTTATGTGTAATAAACTGATTCTTTTATCATAACTTTCGCCTCTGTTATTTTTAATGTTAGTACTGTAGAATTAATTCATAGCCAAGAGTTATTTGCACAACTACATATCATCATGATTCCACTAATAAATCTCAATTTAAAACTGTGGATTGGGAACTTGAAAAGTTTGTGTTGTCTGAACGTTGAAGGGACAGTTTCTGAACGTTCAGGGGACGTTGTCTGAACATTCGGGGGATAGTTTCTGAACATTCAGGGGACGTTCTCTGAACGTTTTATGGAGTTTCATTTGGACGTTCAGTGAACGTTTTCTGCAAACGTTCAGAGGACGTTGATGACAACGTTCAGAGGACGTTGTCTGAACGTTCAGGGGACGTTGTCTGAACGTTCGGGGGATAGTTTCTGAACATTCAGGGGACGTTCTCTGAACGTTTTATGGAGTTTCATTTGGACGTTCAGTGAACGTTTTCTGCAAACGTTCAGAGGACGTTGATGACAACGTTCAGAGGACGTTGTCTGAACGTTCAGGGGACGTTGTCTGAACGTTCGGGGGACAGTTTCTGAACATTCAGGGGACGTTCTCTGAACGTTTTATGGAGTTTCATTTGGACGTTCAGTGAACGTTTTCTGCAAACGTTCAGAGGACGTTGATGACAACGTTCAGAGGACGTTGTCTGAACGTTCAATGTTAGCTGGGCACCTGGATCAGAAGGACTCATACGTGCGTCTGCTCTTTGTGGACTTCACATCTGCCTTCAACACCATGATCCCCCAAACTCTGATAGACAAACTATCTACACTTGGACTAAGCCCCTCTATTTGTAACTGGATACTAGACTTCTTAACAGACAGACCACAGTCCGTGAAGATCCACAACTTCTCCTCCTCCACCATAACCCTCAGCACTGGCTCTCCTCAGGGATGTGTGCTGAGCCCCCTTCTGTTCACTCTGCTCACATATGATTGTACAGCCACACTTCCAGGCTGTCATATTGTTAAGTTTGCAGATGATACAGCGGTGGTGGGATGCATCACAAACAATGATGAGTCCAGCTACAGACAGGAGGTGGAACATCTGGAGAGCTGGTGCAAAGAGAACAATCTTCACATGAATGTGAAGAAGACAAAGGAGATGATTGTGGACTTCAGAAGGAACAAACACACCCATGCCCCACTGGTAATAGGTGGGTCTGCAGTGGAAGTGGTCTCCAGCTACAAATACCTGGGTGTACACCTGAATGATAACCTCAGCTGGAGCAACAACACCACCAGCCTGATCAAGAAAGGTCATCAGAGACTCTACTTCCTCAGACGGCTGAGACGAGCCGGTCTGAGCAGCCCAGTTCTCACCTCGTTCTACAGGTGTGCAGTGGAGAGCATCCTGTGCTCCAGCATCAACGTGTGGCATGGAGGCTGCACAGTTGAAGAAAGAAAAGCTCTGCAGAGAGTGGTGAAGGCTGCACAGAAGTCTGTTGGAGTCAGTCTCCCCACCATCACAGACATTTACACCTCTAGATGCAGGAAAAGAGCCACCTGTATCATGAAAGACCTCACTCATCCAGCACACTCACTCTTTGCCCCACTCCCCTCAGGACGGAGGTTGAGGAGCATCAAGTGTAGAACCACTAGACTGAGGAACAGCTTCTACCCTGAGGCTGTTAGACTCATGAATAAATAAAAATAAAATTAAAATAAACACTGCAAAATATCACATCATGGTGATGCTGATATGTTTTCTTGTTGCTGTGTTCATCTGTGACCATCTGTGACCATCTGCTCATACAAACTCATGTTCGTGCTGCTGTTTATTCCCACTATATTAGGCTTAGTGTATTACTAGTTGATGTTTTTCTTAGTTAGTTCTCGATGTTATTACTGTTTTTCTCTTTCATTTGTTGTTGGATGTAACTGGGACCTCGTGTACATAATCTCGTTTTCATCTCATGTACCACATGCGGTGCAAATGACAATAAAGACTCTCTGACTCTGACTCTGACTCTGACTCTGAAGTATAATGTATGTCTCAAAAATATCATAAAACAAAGTAAAAATCTGGCTCCTTGGAAACAAATCACTAAAACAAATGAGGAGTGAACAACAAAAAAGTTAAATCATGTCATCTGGACCAGTTTCTTCCAAAACATTTTTTATCATCATACACAATAATCAAATGTTTTAGGCCAGATGACCAACTTCGTCAGTAACAAGTTCTCTAAATTCTGAACATGAGGGGAGCTGTGGTGCAGAGGTTAAGGTGAGCCTGCTTGAAGGGTCTAATGTTAAATATGCCCGTCTCTGCCTGCTTTTACACTGTGGACCATGACATTTTATGTCATAAGCTCTCAGAAATGTTTCTTAGAACACACCATTGGTTGGTTCTCTATATTTCAGATATG
>JBBPBX010050017.1:5826-25140 GCA_038048925.1 Garcialebias charrua | reverse complement strand
TGACGCCAAATAAACAGCTGGTGTGGTGTGACAGATGACTGATCAGCTGTTTGTCTCGTCACAGATCGTTCTGAAAGTGTAGACCCCCACTTTTCACCAAACTGCTGTTTGTCTGCGCCTGGACCCTTTAATACCCAGTGATCCAGATGACCAGGGACAAAAGTGGTGAGAACCAGCGGGGGAGGTTCTGACAGTAAAACAGTACCTCTTTGTGGATAATTGAAGGAGGCATTAGGACAACACTGGTAGCACGCTGCACCCGCTTCGGATGTCATCAACCATACGTAGCGGTCAGATTGCCCCTCCTGTACCTACTAGGAGGTTTAAAGGTACGTTGTCACCGTTACAAGTGATGACAGCAGGCTCCGTGGTTAGGTTTAGAGTAAAGGGTCTTGTGTTAGGTTTAGGGTTGGTCCTCTGGATCAGGTTTAAGGTTAGGTTTAGGAAAACAGTTAGATAAGCTGAAAAAAACAAAAACACAACACTTCCGGGTTCACGGAAACACGCTACTCACAGTGATTATAACGCTGATAACGTTCTTTTAAACATGCTAGGAGGTAGCTTGTGACAGTTTCGCCGCGACATGGAGAAGATAACAGTTGATAGCGCCCATTCTATGGATTGACAACATCCGAATCCGCTGAGTAGCAGCTAATGTGGCTGCTGGCGTTTCTTCTCTAATGACAACACTGGATCAATGCACGGCAAAAACAGCAATCATCGAATCCCTCACAGTCCCTCGTCTGCAGCCACAGAACGTGCATTATCCGCGGAGTCAGTGACACCGATGTGATGTCCTCACACGTCTTTCACTTGAAATGAACTTGTTTGAACTCGTTCTCCTTCACTCCAGAGTTGCAAAACGTGCACATGAAATTTCCTCGATATGAGTGTAGCCAAAGGTGGGCGCCAGACCGCCAGGGAGCGCTAAAGCGCTAATCTGCTTTTAGCGGACCTAAACAATTTGTCAGCGTTACAGCAGATTGACTAAATTTTATAATTCATAAGCGGATTTGCGCTATTTTTATTTAAAATGCAGTACCGCTAATAACTAATTATCTATCAGTAAAAACGAAAAAACTTATTTACGGGCTCTTAAATCAACCGGACGACTGCTAACAGACCATATCCTGTCAGCGCCGGATGTGGTCCGTGACAAAAAAGCGTCCCCCTCAGTCTCTTGGCTAGAGAGAGCGCTCTCTCTATAGCAGTTAGCAGCCAGTGTGTTACTCTGCAGCCTTATTGCTTGTTTTCGAAGAGTCAGACGAAGAGTTTTTAACATGGAGGGTGAACTTATGGATGTTTCTCAGCGGCCATACGCGACGTGTCAGCGCCTCATTTGCCCTGTTCAAAATGGCGGCGACCACAGAAGCGAAGGACTTTACAAGAAAACACAGTAAAAACAATTATTTCTTTGCTGAGAAAAAATATATTTCTTAGATGACTTTATAGCACAAGGTTTTTCTGAGCTTAACCGTTTCACGAAATTGTCAAGTCTGCTGGATTTAAAAAAGTAGTTCGCCGTTTACACGTTAGCGCGTCAGGATTTAGCTTCTGCTAGCTTTGCTAATACATAAGCGCTTTTGAAATTGCGGACCTAAATAAATTAAAAAGTGCTTTAGAAATAGCGGAACTAATTTTTGGATTAGCGCTACCCAGCAGGGATGTGAGATGGAGTCAAGTCATCTTTATTTCTAGAGCACAGTTAAAACAGATAAACTGTTATCAAGGTGCTTCACAAACAACATCAAAGAGATAAAAAATACAGAAACAGTATCACACACTAATGGTTAAACTATGAAATTAACAGCAGTAAAATTCAAATAATTTATAAGAACAGCATTAAAATGAAAACACAGGATAAAATATATACACTGTCAGCTCACCCAGTATGAAACACCAGAGAGAACAGATGAGTTTTTAGCAGGGATTTGAACATGTGAAGGGAGGAGCCTGTCTAATGTTGAGGGCAGGTTGTTCCAGAGTTTGGGGCCGATGACTGAAAACGCCCGATCTCCTCGGAGCTTCTGTCGTGTTTTTGGAACCTCCAAAAGCATCTGATCAGATGATCTCAGAGCCCGAGAGGGAACATATGGTTCCAGCAGCTCAGAGAGGTAGAGGGGAGCGAGGCCATTTAGGCATTTATAGGTCAACATCAGAATTTTAAAGTCGACTCTAGTTCGCACGGGGAGCCAGTGCAGGGAGGAGAGAACAGGTGTAATGTGCTCAAACCTACGTGTACTGGTTAAAAGCCGAGCTGATGCATTTTGCACGAGCTGGAGACGTGAGGAGGCCTGGCTGATCCCAGCATGCAGTGCATTACAATAATCCAGGCGGGTTGTGATGAACACAACATGGACTAGAGTCTCCAGGTCAGGTCTGGACAACACCGGCTTGAGTTTAACTACCTGCCGCAGTTGGAAGAAACTTTTCTGGAGAATGGAGCTGATTTGTTTATTGAACTTAAGGTCTGAGTCAAAACCATCCCAAGATTTTTCACAGAGTGCTTGAGATTGGAGGGAGTCCAAAAAAAAAAAATATAGAGATTGGAGGGAGTCCAAGTTTATATGATCAGAGGCGGCAGCTGAGCCAGGGCTGAAGATGATGACTTCAGTCTTCTGGTCATTAAAACTTAGGAAGTTTGAAGCCATCCAAGACTTAAAGGAGCTGTATGTAACTTTTCTAACAATATATTTTTAACATATTTCTTCACTCTGTCACTACCTCCTGACATACTGATTTTAGACAAGTAATCTCTGAAAAAAACTATTGTCCCCTTGCTTCTCTAAAAGCATTTCTAAAAAGCCACAGTGACCCACCGTTAACCAGCCAATAAAAACAGAGTTTGAATTTGAATTTCAGCAGAGCAAAGGGTAACAGAGCCATATAAGGCTCTGAGGGGGAGGGACCAGAAACGTGTCTCTGTTCAAAATTTTCCTAAGTTCCAGCGTGTTCCAGAAATTACATACTGAACCTTTAATGTCGTCCAGACATTCTAGGAGAGGGTGGAGGGAGCCTGCATTAGCTGGTTTCAGTGGCAGGTAGATCAGGCAGTCATCCGCGTAACAATGGAACGAAATACCATGTTTCCTTAGGATGGACCCCAACGGGAGCATGTAGAGCGTGAAGAGAAGTGGACCAAGAATAGAGCCCTGTGGGACCCCACAGGAGAGAGACATTGAAGTGAATACATTGTTTCCGACCTTGACACAAAACCTTCTGTCAGTGAGGTGTGAGTGGAACCAGTCTAGTGCAGCACCTGTGATTCCGACCCAGTGTTCGAGCCGTGATAACAGGATACTGTGGAGGAAGAGGGCGACACTTTCTCCATCCCCTTCACTACATTAGATTTATTTCTTTAGCTCTTGTTAAAGTTTGGCACCAGCTGATCAGTTTACTGACCAACAACAACTTATTCACCCTTTAATCATCAGAGTCAGTCACTGAATCAGTTAATTACAGAGAGTTTTATATCATAACACCCACAAAGACACCAGTCTTGGCCTCCCTGCACTGGCTACCGGTTCATCTTCGAATCCAATTCAAAATTCTCATGTACGTCTACAAATCACTGAACAGTCGCGCCCCCCATCTCTCAGATCTGATTCACCCATATGTCCCTCCACGTGCTTTGAGGTCAGAGGACCGGGTACTTTTAAGAGTTCCAGTAACTCGTCTTAAGCGCAGAGGTGACAGGACCTTCTCTGTAGCAGGACCAAGACTCTGGAATGAGTTACCTCTGCTCATCAAACAGGCCCCTCCCTCTTTGTTTTCAAATCCCGGTTAAAAACTCACTACTATTCTGTTGCTTTCAACACCTGATGATCTGTGTGTGATCGTTTTATTTATGATCTGCAATGTTTTTATGTCTTTCGTGTTGTACTTCATTGTGTGTGTTGCCTGTTACGTGTTTGTTTGTTTGTTTGTTTGTTTGTTCAGCACTTTGGTTTGGACTTGTTCCTGTTTAAAGTGCTTTATAAATAAAATGGTATGTATGTCATGCACAGTAGTCCCTCGTTACTTTGCGGTTAAACCTTTGCGGACTCGCTGTGTCGTGATTTTTCAAAGTGAGATTGTACACGAGAAAAAATAATGTACACGACAAATGATTGACAGCTTTCATATTTTACTCACATGACTGGGACAGTACGGGATACCGTACAGTAAAAAGTTGACAACAAAATAAAATACTTCAGACAGGCACTGCCATCTTGTAGTTTTCTCTCAATGAGCCCACACTTTATCGCCGCACATAATGACTACATTTCCCGGAAGCCAACAGTGCACAGCCTAGAAGTCCCATTGCCTTCTGCTGAGAGGGAAAGTTTTGATCTGATCGGAAAAAGTTTGGTTCTTATCCATACAGTGACTATGGTGCCCCGTGGATGTAGAGAGATACATGGGACCAACCAGGAACTGGATCAGAACCAGGAACTGGATCAGAACCAGGAACTGGATCAGAACCAGAAACAGAACAAGGAACAGGATCAGAACCAGGAACAGCATCAGAACCAGGAACAGAACAAGGAACAGGATCAGAACCAGGAACAGCATCAGAACCAGGATCAGAACCAGGAACAGGATCAGAACCAGGAACAGGATCAGAACCAGGAACAGCATCAGAACCAGGATCAGAACCAGGAACAGGATCAGAACCAGGAACAGGATCAGAACCAGGAACAGAACAAGGAACAGGATCAGAACCAGGAACAGGATCAGAACCAGGAACAGGATCAGAACCAGGAACAGGATCAGAACCAGGAACAGGATCAGAACCAGGAACAGGATCAGAACCAGGAACAGGATCAGAACCAGGAACAGGATCAGAACCAGGAACAGGATCAGAACCAGGAACAGGATCAGAACCAGGAACAGCATCAGAACCAGGAACAGGATCAGAACCAGGAACAGGATCAGAACCAGGAACAGATCAGAACCAGGAACAGGATCAGAACCAGGAACAGAACAAGGAACAGGATCAGAACCAGGAACAGGATCAGAACCAGGAACAGCATCAGAACCAGGATCAGAACCAGGAACAGGATCAGAACCAGGAACAGGATCAGAACCAGGAACAGGATCAGAACCAGGAACAGCATCAGAACCAGGAACAGGATCAGAACCAGGAACAGGATCAGAACCAGGAACAGGATCAGAACCAGGAACAGGATCAGAACCAGGAACAGGATCAGAACCAGGAACAGAACAGGAACAGGATCAGAACCAGGAACAGGATCAGAACCAGGAACAGAACAGGAACAGGATCAGAACCAGGAACAGGATCAGAACCAGGAACAGAACAAGGAACAGGATCAGAACCAGGAACAGGATCAGAACCAGGAACAGGATCAGAACCAGGAACAGGATCAGAACCAGGAACAGGATCAGAACCAGGAACAGAACAAGGAACAGGATCAGAACCAGGAACAGGATCAGAACCAGGAACAGCATCAGAACCAGGATCAGAACCAGGAACAGGATCAGAACCAGGAAATCAGAACCAACAGGATCAGAACCAGGAACAGGATCAGAACCAGGAACAGAACCAGGAACAGGATCAGAACCAGGAACAGGATCAGAACCAGGAACAGGATCAGAACCAGGACAGAACCAGGAACAGGATCAGAACCAGGAACAGGATCAGAACCAGGAACAGGATCAGAACCAGGAACAGGATCAGAACCAGGAACAGGATCAGAACCAGGAACAGAACAAGGAACAGGATCAGAACCAGGAACAGGATCAGAACCAGGAACAGAACCAGGAACAGGATCAGAACCAGGAACAGGATCAGAACCAGGAACAGGATCAGAACCAGGAAGATCAGAACCAGGAACAGGATCAGAACCAGGAACAGGATCAGAACCAGGAACAGGATCAGAACCAGGAACAGAACAAGGAACAGGATCAGAACCAGGAACAGGATCAGAACCAGGAACAGAACCAGGAACAGGATCAGAACCAGGAACAGGATCAGAACCAGGAACAGAACAAGGAACAGGATCAGAACCAGGAACAGGATCAGAACCAGGAACAGAACCAGGAACAGGATCAGAACCAGGAACAGGATCAGAACCAGGAACGAACAGGATCAGAACCAGGAACAGGATCAGAACCAGGAACAGGATCAGAACCAGGAACAGGATCAGAACCAGGAACAGGATCAGAACCAGGAACAGAACCAGGAACAGAACCAGGAACAGGATCAGAACCAGGAACAGGATCAGAACCAGGAACAGGATCAGAACCAGGAACAGGATCAGAACCAGGAACAGGATCAGAACCAGGAACAGGATCAGAACCAGGAACAGGATCAGAACCAGGAACAGGATCAGAACCAGGAACAGAACAAGGAACAGGATCAGAACCAGGAACAGATCAGAACCAGGAACAGGATCAGAACCAGGAACAGAACAAGGAACAGGATCAGAACCAGGAACAGAACAAGGAACAGGATCAGAACCAGGAACAGAACAAGGAACAGGATCAGAACCAGGAACAGGATCAGAACCAGGAACAGAACCAGGAACAGGATCAGAACAAGGAACAGGATCAGAACCAGGAACAGAACAAGGAACAGGATCAGAACCAGGATCAGAACAAGGAACTGGATCAGAACCAGGAACAGAACAAGGAACAGGATCAGAACCAGGATCAGAACAAGGAACAGGATCAGAACCAGGAACANTAAATATTAATGGCGATGCAATTTGAAAACATGGTGGGTGTTGGGCTTTAAGTTTGTTTTTCTTTGAAATTCCAAGAATCAAGACAACAATGGACACTTTACAGATCTCCATTTATATGAACAAACGAGATTAAGCAAATGGTTTCAGATATTCCCCTTCATTGTAACCCCTTAAAAGAAAGTTGTAAATCAGACGATGAATGATGTTCGAGTCCCCCCCCCCACACACCTGCAGTTTATTTCTTTACGCATCAGACCCTGCCATCTGTTCTCCTCCTCCGTTATCTCTCAATCTCTCTTTATCCTTTTCTCTCAGCCTCATAGCTTAGCGTTCCGTCTCCTCCTCTCAAGGCCTGACTGATAGCAGGGACAGATGTGTTGCAGGGAAATTCCCTCACGTGTTACCCCTCCTCTAGAGCTAGTAGCCTTGAATGCCACCATCACTCACACTATGAAGGTACACACAAACTTGTATGCACAAACACAACACATTTATTACCGGTATGTTGCCACACATCAAGACCATTGGGTACAAGCAAATGTCAAAATATGTAGTCAAACAAACATAAAACAATAGAAGACGATTCTAAAACTACTATCATCAGGTACTGTCTAATAAAAATTAACATAAATTTAAATATCACCCAACATCATCCCCTCAAAACACACTTGTTAATACCGGTACTCTGTACAGCAGCCAGAACTCAAAGGAACAGGTTTCCTACTGTAGAAAAGTATGAATACAATAACAACAAAAATATTTTATTTAAAAATGTTAGCCAATTGTAGAAATGTTGTAGTCTTATTAGCACGATCATCAAGAACCTTTACACTGATCTGTGAAGCTTTATTCAAATCTATACATATCTACTGTAAATCAGGTCTCTCTTGTAAATGAGTCCTCGAGACTCAATGGGATTAACCTGTATAAATAAAGGTCGAATGAATATCACCGTTTATCATTAATTCTTTTATTTTTTTAAATTCTGATTACCGGTATTTTAATCTTCTTATTTGCTTAATCTCTCTTAAGCGTCTCCTCCTTCATGATGTCTGTACTTTTGGTTTTATATATCAGAAGCTAAAACTTGCTGAAATGATGAAATTACCAACGTTACTCCTCATTTTTCCAACTTATGCTACAATGTTAGGCTGATATGGAAATTTATATTTAAAAAAAAAAGCATAAAGTAAGCACTGCAGAGCTGTGTATGAACTGAATGCAAAACTTATTGTGATTATTCACATTGGCTGTTAGTTGACAGTAGGGTTTTGTTTGTGTGTGCGCGTGCGTGTTGCTTACGCCAGTTTAAATTTATGAGCTTAAGGACACATGAAAATAAAAATAAAAAGTGGCAGTTAAATATTTTTACTAAATTAAATTTAGTAGCAAATCAAACTAATGTAGCTTTGTCTTAAACAGAATGCACCTTTTTTCCTTTAAAAATAAAAAAAATAAAAAAAAATATATATTATTATTTCCTGAATCACAGCTTGGGTTTTTCTATAAACAAGTGCTAATGTCTGTAAAATAAACAGTCAAATCCATCTCTTAAAACAAATTTTGTCCTCTAGCTAGAAATTGCACCAGTGAGCTCAATACTTGTAGGTCAAGCAAAATACAGCAAAAAAGCAAGTACAGTACCGGTAATCTTTACCAAAACACACAAATAAGAGAATGTTGTCGGATTGAATGTTACTTGTGAAAAACTCTGGCAGAACTTCAAAATATGTTTTTTTAAAACAATTTTCTGGGATTTGATCTTTATGGTGTATGAATCTTAAGACATTTGTTCCCATATCCAAAAGAGAAAGCAGTCAGCAGATAATCATCTGGGTGGCATTCTTTCTGTCATTCTACGTAAAATATGTAGTGCAATGCAGGCATCAGGTCTGCTGACGTGTGTCTGCCGGCTGCAGTGCGTCATACCAGAATCAAATTATAAGTGTCAAACAACGTGCCAATTATTGCCTCTAGCAAATTGACGCTTTATCAGATGTATTAAGCTCACACTGAAAATAATAAATATTTAACCTGTGTTTTGGACAACATCAGTGCAATAGTGCTGTACAGTGAAACTCTCCTTTATTGTAATTACAGAAAGTTGATGTGTGTTATTTGTGCAGGCAATTACAGTCAACGTAGAAAACCCAACAGCATTACTGGTGTTAAAAATGTCAGTGTGGCTGACAGTCAGACTGAAGTTACAAACTTTGTTAGTTTACCCCAGTGCCAAACCTTCAAATAAGCAGGAAAAATAAATAATCACAGCAAATTGGGAAATACAAAGACACAAGTCACAGTAAGTGTGACATAGTGTAAAGATAAAATAAATAACATGCATGTGTTTGACTGTGTCAGTCACATTGTGTCAAAGCAGTTTCTCATAAACTTGTGGTTTCATGGATAACAAGCAAGCACACACATGCACACACACACCTTAATATTCCATGTCAATTACAAACCAGATTCCAAAAAAGTTGGGTCACTAAACAAATTGTAAATAAAAACTGAATGCAATGATGTGGAGATGGCAAATGTCAATATTTTATTAATAATAGAACATAGATGACAGATCAAAAGTTTAATCTGAGTAAATGTAACATTTTAAAGGAAAAATATGTTGATTCAAAATTTCAGTGTCAACAAATCCCCAAAAAGTTGGGACAAGTAGCAATAAGTGGCTGGAAAAAGGAAATTGAGCATATAACGAACAGCTGGAAGACCAATTAACACTAATTAGGTCAATTGACAACATGATTGGGTATAAAAAGAGCTTCTCAGAGTGTCAGTGTCTCTCAGAAGCCAAGATGGTAAGAGGATCACCAATTCCACCATTGTTGCGCAGAAAGATAGTGCAGCAATACCAGAATGGTGTTACCCAGCGTAAAATAGCAAAGACTTTTAAGTTATCATCATCAACCGTGCATAACATCATCAAAAGATTCAGAGAATCTGGAACAATCGCTGTGTGTAAAGGCTCCAGTATAGCTGTGCGTTGGGCAGCACGCCGCTCGACGCGCGCGTGCTGCGCGCAGTCAGTTCACAGTATAGCTCAGCGTGAAGCTCCAAATTCTTGACATAATTTGAGCAGCAGCAGGGAGGAGCGTTTACCTACGGGACAAATTGAGGTCGCTGATTGGTCATTTGCTGACACGCCTACTGAATTGATTGACAGGTCGAATGGTGAAAGAAAAGGCATGGGCTGCGCAGCGGTATTTTGTGTTTATATGTTAATAAAAAGTTCTAAAAAATAAAATAAAAACAGGGAGCGCTGGTCCTGCAGCCCACAGCCCACCAGGAAATATTTAGAACCTGGCGCATCCACGTTGGACATTTGGTTCGCTCGTGACAAATTCATTCATTCCTCCTCATCGGAGGAGGAAGCGAATGGTGACCGCTTCAAGCGATCACTTGACTTTTGGCAAAAAAACACAAAAGAAAAGTCCAGATCAGCGATGAAGAAGGGGAATTTAATACATTTGTGTCTCATACAAAACAGTCCGGCACCGGGCAGTTTAAATAAATGTCCATTTTTGTCATCTGTGTATGTTTCCCATACAAGACGAAATTCGTCTCTGCATTTAACCCAACCACCACCAGGTGGTGCAGTGAGCAGCCATAGAAAGCGCCCGGGGAGCTGGGGAAATAGGTGTGCACTCATAGACACCCCAAGGTGTGTAGTGGCCGGGGTTCGAACCTGGGTCCTTCGGGTCCCAAGTCGGAAGCCCTGCCACTTCACCATCTTATTGTGAGACAACGCGCGCGCATAGGCGGTCGTAAAATTTGAGCTTGGCGCATTCACGCCCGCGTTCAAAGGCTTGTGCCGCGGCGCTCACATGGCGTGCAGCGGCGTTCGGCCCAACGCAGAGCTATACTGGGGGCTTAAGGGTCAAGTCCGTAAAACTCTACTTGATGCTCGTGATCTCCGGGCCCTTAAACGTCACTGCACCTCAAACAGGAATGCCACTGTCAAGGAAATAACAGAATGGGCTCAGGAATACTTCCAGAAAGCATTGTCAGTGAACACAATCCACCGTGCCATCCGCCGTTGCCAGCTGAAACTCTACAGTGCAAAGAGGAAGCCATTTCTAAGCAAGCTCCACAAGCTCAGACGTTTGCACTGGGCCAGGGGTCATTTAAAATGGAGTGTGGCAAAATGGAAGACTGTTCTGTGGTCAGATGAGTCACGATTTGAAGTTCTTTGTCATCCGGACCAGATAGGGCAAAGACAGCCCAAGTTGTTATCAACGCTTCGTTCAGAAGCCTGCATCACTGATGGTATGGGGTTGCATGAATGCTTGTGGCATGGGCAGCTTACATGTCTGGAAAGGCGCCATTAATGCAGAGAACTATGTTCAGGTTCTAGAACAACATATGCTCCCATCTAGACGTCATCTCTTTCAGGGAAGACCCTGCATTTTTCAACAAGATAATGCCAGACCACATTCTGCAGCAATCACAACATCATGGCTACATAGGAGAAGGATCCGGGTACTGAAATGTCCAGCCTGCAGTCCAGATCTTTCACCTATAGAGAACATTTGGCGTATCATAAAGAGGAAGGTGCGACAAAGAAGGCCAAAGACAATTGAACAGTTAGAGACCTGTATTGATTTGATGTTTATTCATTCATTTTAAAAGAACAACACAAAATAGTTTCATCAGATACAAGAATACAAGTAGGATAAAATGAAAGGAGCAGAAAGAAGATGAAATCTTATTATATCTGCCCCTTATATTATTATAAGTATTAGACATGAATGGGAGAGCATTCCTATTTCTAAACTTGAGAAACTGGTCTCCTCTGTCCCCAGACGTCTGTTGAGTGTTGTAAGAAGAAGGGGGGATGCCACACAGTGGTAAAAATGGACTTGTCCCAACTTTTTGGGGATTTGTTGATGCCATGAAATTTTAAAACAACATATTTTTCCCTTAAAATGATACATTCTCTCAGTTTAAACTTTTGATCTGTGATTTGTGTTCTATTCTAAATAAAATATTAGATGTTGGCACCTCCACATCATTGCATTCAGTTTTTATTCACAATTTGTTTAGTGTGCCAACTTTTTTGAAATCCGGTTTGTAGTTTCGGTTTACGTTTATTCTCATCCTGTTACTGTTTTTTAGCCCTTGTTTTCCACGATGCAACTCTTTTATCTCTGTACATTTCTTATTATTAAACTCTTTACGGTGCAAAAAATCTACTAAAAACTCTCTTCCTCTCCTTGTACAGATACAAGATACAATACAGATATGTGATCCATTCTTTTCTCACTGTGTCAACCCCCATGACACGCTGCCTAAAACTTAGGCCCTTAAAAGGAAATAGCTCTGGAGTGCTTATATCTGCATTAGTGGTAAACCTTCCACTACATCTCCAAGTTTGCTGAAGTAATTTTCCTCTTTTAAGGCTGAACTAACTTTATGTTCATTACAGACTATATACTATACATCCTAAGCAAAGGACAATGTAAATGTCAGCAACAAGACCTAAACTGTGAAGTGAAAAGTATAAGTATGACTAGTTTGTGTCAAAAGGCAAGACAATTCCCTGATTAAAAAGGAAAAAACAAAAAAAACAGCTTATTTGACTTCAGCAGTTTTCATTAATTCATCCATTCAGTCATTCATCAACCATTATCACTACTAGTACTATAAGAAGGATGAGAGAACTTAAACATGCCGTTTCATGTACTGTATTTATTTGAATGCATTTAAGAAAGACAAATGCTCTTACCAATTCAACCAAAAGAAGAAGAGTTTTTCTTTCCAACCTTTATTTAAACAGATAAGTCACATTGAGCCTCGAAGAATCATTTACAAGTGAGATCTGTTGGACGGACAATAAAAGTGGTGAAAAATGACACATAGGGTTTGGAGACAAAAGAAAAATCCTAACACATTGTTGACCTCTGCTTGAAGGTCAAAAATGTGGTAATGAAAAAAGTCTTGCACACAAGCACATAATGACGCCGACATTACGCAGGGGGGGACTCAAAGGCGGGTGCGCAGCCAGCCCGCAGAGGCACTGCAGAGTTCAGATAAAATCACTCAGTTCATATACAGTAGTAGTTCTCTCTGGAGAGATCAGCACACACTCAAGGGGGGTGTTGGGGAGCTGCCAATCCAGAGTCCTGAAATGATGACGGAATGTTTATTCAGCTGGGCTCCTCTGAAAAGTCAGTGGAATTCCTCAGTATGTCTGGGAGGGTGAGAGCGTCAGGTTTACAAAACGTCTGCAGGCGTTTTGAGATAAGACGGCCTGTCAAGGCCAGTCAGTGAGCCAAATTTAAGATAACCCCGATTGTTTTGGGGACAGGCAGAACTTTAATGACATCTACGCTCAGTCTGTGTCGGTCCACTCGCTTCTGAAATGTCCAAATTAAAATGACCTAACAAATGGAACGTGCTTGAGAAAAATCCCCGAGATCTAATCCATTCAGCCAAAAGTCTGGGTTCTCGAGACATGAACCAAGCCATCATGTAAGGCAGGCAGCCTGACCAGGTTCAGATTTGCTACCGACATCTTCTTTGTGTGTTGATAGACCAGGAACCAGACAAATCCAAAAAGCAGGAACCAGTCATCATAAATCCAATTAAATATGCGTTCTTAAGATCCACAGATGACAGCAGAGATAGACACATCATCAAGTCTTCTAAGTCGATGAGATATCCAGCTGTGTGCATGCCAACAGGGCAAATCGGCTCGCCTATAGCCGGTCTTCTTTTTGAAGAAATATTATCAGTTGTGTTGAGGGACCAACTGACCAAATTGAAGTCCATAGTTATGATTCGGAAGATTTTGTAGAAGAGAGGCTCTCAGACAGTTTCACAGACAAGACAAAGCAAAAGCAAAGCAGAGATCGAGAGGAGATGTCCACCCTTGAGAAGAGCAAGTGTTAAATGAAACATTGTGAATGCATGCCTGCATTGTTATACCAGTAAGCAATTTACATTGATTACCACTGTGTAGTGTGCTGACATAAGGCAATAGAAATCTGTGACTGAGGTCACTCTGTGACCCTAATCAATCAAAGATTTTTTGAGAAGGACAACCTAATCCAAATTCTAGGGTGTCAATAATGTTCACAGCTGCAAATATCAAATGCAAGTGTTTTCAGATTCTACCACTAAAAACATAACATGGTGAATTTAGGAGATGAATATCACAACTTATTTTCTGTGAAACCAGCCAAGTACACCCACCAAAACAATAAGCATAAAATTAACATTACGGTACTGACAGAACAGAAATTTTGAAAAGCATTCAGCTCATCATTACCAAAAAAGATATTTATCTTAATGTTAACACCTTAACAATGACTTCTTACTTTGTTTGTATCCATAGATTGTCTAAACACACACTTGAGTGCACAGCTTATATTTGATAAATGAGATTTTGCCTGAAGTTGTTTGAATAATTCAAGTTGTTACAATACTGAAAGTGACATTTCACAATATGCATAATCTGCACATTGACACAACTGCTACAGCTACAATACCAGCAGTAAACGCACACAAATGTTCATGCCATTTAGCAAAGACTTTCTCAATCCCCCTGACACTAATGGTGCTAATGCTATGCTATTCCCATTAGGTTATAGAGAGCAGAAAATGTCACAGTAAAGAAATAAGAATGATCTGTTTTGCATGCAGGTATTTACGCATGCATATTTTTTATACATGCATATTTTCACATTTTTAACTGTAAACCACAATTTAATAAATAAGACGTGTATACAGATAAGCTATTAATTATGAAAGTAAGACTAACCAGATTTTAGTGTTAGTTTAATCCACAAATCAGGGTACCAGTAATAATGCCAAAGCTAACCTGACCATTCCTTTTTCCTCACAGAAGAACTTTAAGCCAGATGATGTCATTGCTCATTAATTGATTATTAATACTAAGATTTTCAGCATGGAAAAACGTAATAAAAAATGTTATCATTTTCTAATCTTTGGCTATTCTGAAAAATGTATAAACCACTATTTTTTAAGATAAAAAAAAAACTACACAAAAGTAGCAGCTACAACCTTTGACATAAAAAAGAAAGAAAAAGAAAGAAAGAAAGAAAAATGCCTTCATTGTAGTTTGTTTAAACTGATTTTCCCAGAGTTCTTTCCTCAAGGGAAGCATTTTTTCTACTGAGAATTTGCTTCATCCCCCAAAAAATTCTCAGTGGCAACATATTCTGGTGAAACTAGTAGGAGTTGAATATGGTGCATGATTGCTTCATGTTGACATCAAACCTGATGCAAAATATAATGTAAACTCCAACAGACAGTGCAAACTACTCTTCAAGTTGCAAAACTCCTAAACACAAACTCTCTTGTGTTTATGTCAATTATAAATGTTAACCTAACATAGCACTGGTCCGCAACAAACCAGTCTAAAAAGATTTTGTGAAATTAACATTAAAAAAACTTTCACATCTTGATGTTTAACCTCAAAATCATCCCAGTGACATAATGACAAGAGCTTGTAGTGCAGCCACTAATAGTGTCAAAAATGTTTCTTTTTATATGCCCCCCCCACCCCCCAAAAAACCAACAACTTGTTTGCAATAAAATAAAATAAAACTATTGTGATATAAAATATACAACTTAACAGCAGAGGAAAAAAAAAACGTATGTTTTTATTTGTTTAATGATCCCTCTCATCTTTTAATTAGTTTCTTTTGGCTGCTCCTTTCTGCAGGGGTTGCCACAGCGAGCAAACTCCCATGAAAATTTTGAATTTGAAATTATAAATAGTTAAACGTTATCTGAAATGGAATAAGAAAATAACGTTCTTTATATCAAATCATCATAAATTTACCAATAAAAGTTGAGAGGTCACAAGTAATTTACAAGCTTCTCTTCTGTTGCCAAGTTGAATGTTTTACCCCCCATTCTAACATTATTAACAAATGAACAGATAATCAGTTTTCTTATAAGTATTTTATGGAACTGGAATGTTAAAAAATATTCTGCACAGTACCGTATTTTTCGGACTATAAAGCACACTTAAAAATCCTTTAATTTTCTCAAAAATCGACAGTGAGCCTTATAATCTGGTACACCTTATGTATGAATTCCGGTTGTGCTTACTGATCTCAAACTGATTTTATGTGGTTATTGTGAATGAATTGAATAAAGTTTGACTTATCTGACTGTTTTGTTTCGCTTAATGCACCTTATAATCCAGTGCGCCTTATGTATGAAAACTAGGGCTGAACGATTTTGGAAAATAATCTAATCGCGATTTTTTTTCTATAAATTGCGATTGCGATTTAAAATGCGATTATTTTTACTGGTTCCGTATTAATTCATATCACTAACGACGCAACTTTTTTTTTAAATCAGATAATTAATGCGCTTTTTCACGAAGAACGTTAGCTTGCTGAGCTAGCTGCTAACAGGGCACCGTCAACAACAGACCCGGTCACATGACCAGCTCGCGCTCTGTTGATCTCGCGCGGTCTCGGTGTTTCAGCCTCTAAGATCAGATACACGTTTAAATGAGCTAACTTACCTGAATTTATAACTTTTATGACTTCTGTCGAGCCTGGAGCAACTGTGTTGGAACGCACAGTCTCCTCCATCCCTGCTCTCTGTGTTTTGCTCCACTCGAGCTGCGCGCGGACACACAGAGCTGCTCACTACCAAGTCACGTGACCAGCTTGCGCTCTCAGATACACGTTTAAATGAGCTAACTTACCTGAATTTATAACTTTTATGACTTCAGTCGAGCGTGGAGCAACTGTGTTGGAACGCACGGACTCCTCCTCCCTGCTCTCTCTCTGTTTTGCTCCACTCAGCTGCGCGCGGCCACAGCGGTTCACTACCAAATCTCGTGACCAGTCAAATCGCAGCCCGTGCGATTAGAGAATCGCGTTTTAACATATCGCGAGATAATCGCAAATGCGATTAATCGCCCACCCTTAATGAAAACGGACAAGTTCACTGATATTGCGCCTTATAATTCTGTGTGCCTTATACGTAGTCCCAAAAATACGGTACTTTGATCGTGTCTGATAAATTCAGACAAATTTGACAGTCTAAACCGAACAATGGATAAATGCCCTATAAGATTTTCCTTCGGGTTCTTCTTATTCATACTTTTTCCCCCTCTCTGTAGTCTATACATCTTTTCTTTGTTAATACTTTTTATTTTATTTATTTATTTATTTTACTATACCATAGGCATTGCTTTAATAACCCTTTCACGTTAAGCATTTCATCTAATGATATTGGACATGTACAATGAGACCAACACATGTAGAGTAAGATACACTGGAAGACTTTCACAACAAGTTTGAAAGGGAACTGTAGGAAAAAGATGTTTACCGGTAGTTTGAATTTACGTGATAGAACATAACAGACATGTCCCACAACTGTGACTATTTGGAAATGAGTAAACAGCCCAACAATGGGAGATAAATTACATGTGTTTGTATGACCCTTTTTTCAGAAGCAGTTTTGTCCAACTGTTGGGTCAAACATGATAAGAATGAATGGTAGGTAAACCCCATAATTTCAAAAGCTTGGCCAATTTGCTCTAATCTCACACTTTTGTTGAGAAATACAAACAGCTAGTGAATAGTTCATCTATTCTAAAAGCCACTGTGTTATGAAAGCATTCACAACTGAATAAGAGTTGATACATTTTTTTAAAGTACAGATACAATGATTTTTAAGTAAAATCTACTAAACAATCTTATTCTAAGTATGTAATCCCTCATTTATAAAATGTAAATATGAACCCAACATGGAACATGTCTCATGCTCTCTCTTTAAGTTAAAAAATCAGGGTCTGTAAAATATATATATTCTCCAGTCTTGTATATAGAACTTGTGCATAATAGAAATAAGAGTTCATATTGCAATTCACTGCTGTTTTACGGTCCTTATCTACAGAAGAATCCATAAACAAAAGGGAGGCTGTGAGTAAAGGGTAAAAAAAAACTCATGTAAGGGTAAAACCTCAAATCTTCATCAAAGTTCATCACGCTCATCGAAGTTCCATCCATCCATACATTATCTTTACCAGCTTCTTCCTTTTTTGGGTCGCGGGGGTCACTGGTGCCCATGTCCAGCCATCAATGTGCGAGAGGTGGGGTACACCCTGGCCAGGTTGCTAGTCCATCACAGGGCAAGCTCTAAGTTAAAGAACTAAAAATGCAATGGAGACTTTGGACAAATTCAATCAAGTTTACAAGGACATAACATGCAATAGGATCAATGTCACTATTTAGACTATGCCTATAACATGTAAATGGTACAGTATTAACAGCATTCTGTGTTAAGAAGCAAAAATTTTACAACAATTTCCTGCGGGATCAATAAAGTTCTATCTTATCTTATGTTACTGTACATGTAAATATCTTCATTATGTTTGGTGTACTTTATTTCATTTGTAGTAAGCTAACCAAATACAAAGTCAGTCTTTAATTGACTTGAGCCTTGAGACAAAGCAGATTTATTTGTAATCTGCTGCTACGCAAACTTTCAACAGCTCTTCACATTATACATTTTCTCTTGCATCTTGTTGCCTTTGTACCTACACATTTTAAGCCAAGTCAGGGTCAGACGATGGCTGACACAGTGAACATTCCATCTTGATTATGGTGTAAAAACATGCTTGTTGTCGTACAGAAAAGATACTGTTTAATTTAAACACAGAGTAGTAAAATCATAGCTTGCTTGTTCAGGGCTTATGATGCCCTCATGTGCTTAGTGTGCACCAATCTAACCTCATGGTGTCCTTTACCAAGCGATGCTAAAACAACAGTGGGAGCCAGTCACTATGCAACAAAATGTAGCAATTTATTTTGTTGTTGTGTGTTTCACATTAAGGCAAATACTGTCTAAAAATTATTACATACTGTATTAATAACTCATAAACTATCCATTTTCAGGAGCCTACAAATGCTGAGCTGAAATGCAAGTCCTGCAGTTTTTCCTAAGTAGACAAACTTAAAAAAGGCAGATCTTTGAATTAAATGGAAAGCATGTTACTTTTACAAGACAAAGGATGCCAAACATAATCTGCAGTAGCTAACTAACAAGGTTAATTTTATTTGTGAAAAATCAAAGACATTTAAAAGTACAATTGTTTCTAATTAGCAATATATTCTGATGTAAGGAAAACCTTGTAATACAAAAACTGATCTTCAAACCAAAGCTCTAGAGCTCAACTTTTCTGTACAACCAGTGGTGACCACACAACGGATAACACTTCACAACGCTTAGTTACCCTGACGTCATTAGGCATGCAAATAGATTTACGGTACTGATGTTGAATACCATAAACTGAATAATAAAAAACAAGGGGAAAAAACATCAACAATATGCATTAAAAAAAAACAGAGTAAAAGTAAAATTGAAACAAAACAGTTTATGTGGTTCAGTGATAGTTATCCGTCATTGATTTCTGGAGTACTATGGGGAGTACATGTACTCTATTCTGGCACAAAAGGCAGAGTGACAGTTGTCTTGCACACGGGTTAAACGTGGGTCTAATGCCCAATGGACAGAGGGGGCTTCATGCAAATATCTGGTATCTGAAAGTGTTTGGGTTTTTTAAATATACCTATGTGCACATACACAAATGCTACAGTCTAGCTTAAAAGAATTA
>JBBPBX010050016.1:0-25140 GCA_038048925.1 Garcialebias charrua | reverse complement strand
CCACATCCGACTAAATGATGCCAGACCATTTCGAGAACGGGTAAGACGCTTGGCTCCCGCAGACATTGATGACGTTCGACGACACTTACAGGAGCTTCTTGCAGCTGGCATAATTAAAGAATCTCGTTCGCCATATGCTTCACCAATTGTCATCGCAAGAAAGAAAACTGGCAAAATTCGAATGTGCATTGATTACCGTACACTTAATTCCAGAACCATACCAGACCAATACACACTTCCGAGAATAGACGATGCCTTGGCCTGCCTCACGGGGAGTCGCTGGTTCTCTGTGCTTGACCTTCGCAGTGGCTATTACCAAATTGAGATGGCAGAAGAAGATAAAGAAAAGACTGCGTTCATTTGCCCCTTGGGTTTCTACCAATTTGAACGTATGCCTCAAGGGATCACTGGTGCCCCAGCGACATTTCAGCGATTAATGGAGAAGGCAGTAGGCGACATGAATCTTCTCCAGTGTCTCGTCTACCTCGATGATCTTATTGTGTTTGGTCGTACTCTAGAAGAGCATGAAGAGCGCCTTCTGAAAGTGCTTGATCGCCTGAGAGAACAAGGTCTAAAACTGTCCATAGATAAGTGTCAATTTTGTCAACCCCAAGTCAAATACGTTGGTCACATCGTGTCTGCTGCTGGTGTCTCAACAGACCCTGACAAGATAAAGGCAGTGGCGAACTGGGAACCTCCAATGAACCTAAAATCACTGCAGTCCTTTTTAGGGTTCTGCGGTTATTACCGCAAGTTCATCGCCAACTATTCTGCCATAGTCCGGCCCCTCACAGATCTTACAAAGGGGTACCCACCAACACAAAAGAAACGAAAGAAGAATGAGGGCTTTGTCACACCATACTACCACCACTCTCAGCCATTTGGTGAGCGATGGACGCCCGAATGTACTGAGGCATTTCAAAAAATTGTCCAGTGTCTCACTCACGCCCCCGTCTTGGCCTTTGCAGACCCTTCAAAGCCGTACGTCCTTCACGTCGATGCCAGCCTTGATGGGCTTGGAGCGGTCCTTAACCAGGAACATTCTGATGGCTTACGTCCTGTTGCATTTGCTAGTCGCAAGCTGAGCCAGTCAGAGAGAAACTACCCTGTTCACCAATTAGAATTCTTGGCATTGAAGTGGGCAGTCGTGGACAAGTTTCATGATTATCTTTATGGGGCTCGTTTTACAGTGAGGACGGACAATAACCCCCTCACTTACATACTTACAACCGCCAAGTTGAACGCAACGGGTCATAGGTGGCTAGCCGCCCTCACCACTTACGATTTTGACATCCAATACAAACCTGGCCGAGATAATGTGGATGCTGATTGGTTGTCCAGAAATGCAATTGATGATGACCACAGTTGGAGAATAATATCCCCCGCTGGAGTTAAAGCTCTTTTCCACCCTGTGGACAGAACTCAGTCCTCCGAGCACTCAGAGCGACTTATCGATCAACTAGGGGCCAAGCCGAGTGCTATTCCTGATGCATATGCTTGTTTTACTCACCTGCAGTTAAGTCCTTTGGAGAGACTAAGCAAAGTAGATCTGGCCAAAGCACAAGACCTAGATCCTGTGATTGGTCGTGCCAAGAAAGCAGTTCAAGTTGGGGTCTGGCCCTCCAACGGACATCCTGAGTTATTGCTTCTACAAAGGGAAAGTTCAAAACTCCTGATGAAAGATGGACTGTTGCACCGGAAAGTTTCCAGACCTGATGGCCGCCAGAACTTACAACTCGTTCTCCCAAGTCAGTTCCGACCACAAGTACTCAGGGCGCTTCATGATGATTCTGGGCACCTTGGAATAGATCGCATCGTTGAGCTATTGAGAGACAGGTTTTTCTGGCCCAAGATGGTCTCCGATGTTACCGACTACATCAAGAATTGTGGCAGGTGTGTTGCCCGCAAAACCCTACCCCAACGGGCTGCACCACTAAATCAAATCACTAGCAGTGGCCCTCTCGACCTGGTCTGCATAGATTTTTTATCTATTGAGCCTGATGTGAAGGGAGTGGCCAATGTCCTCGTGGTTACAGACCATTTTACCCGTTACGCCCAGGCCTATGTCAGCAAAGATCAAAAAGCCTCAACCGTTGCCAAGATTTTGGTTGACAAGTTCTTTATTCACTACGGACTGCCTGCGAGGATTCACTCTGATCAGGGACGTGATTTTGAGAGCCGATTAATCAAAGAGCTGCTGCAAATGTTGGGCATAAAGAAGTCAAGGACGACTCCTTATCATCCCCAGGGTGACCCACAACCGGAACGTTTTAACCGCACCCTCCTATCTATGCTGGGCACGCTCAATCCCTCTCAAAAACAAAGGTGGAGTCAACATATCAGTTTGCTGGTTCACGCTTACAATTGTACGAAAAATGACTCTACCAGTTATTCACCATACTACCTCATGTTTGGTCGTGAGGCTCGTCTGCCAGTTGACATATGTTTTGGGACATCTCCAGATGGCAAAGATCACCAAAGTTACCTTCAGTATGTTGAAAAGCTAAAAGCAGAGTTGCAACAGGCTTACCAATTGGCACAAGAAGTTGCAGACAAGAGCCACCAGCGCAACAAAAGATACTATGACACTAGAGTAAGAAATCAAGTTCTAGAACCTGGAGACAGAGTACTCATTCGAATGACAGGTGTACCTGGCAAGAATAAACTGGGAGATAAGTGGAACTCAAGCCCTTATATAGTGATGGAAAAACTGCCAAGCTTGCCGGTTTACAAGGTAAAGTCGGAAAAAGGTAGAGTCGTTGTCAAAACTCTGCATCGTGATAATCTCCTACCTATTGGACACCTGGTTCGGTTTCCTGTTGATCATGAAGAGAAACCAGAATACCACCGATCTGAAACAAGGTCCTCAACAAAAATCCAGACAAACATGCATGATGACAGTGCAATGCACGGAACGGACAAGGAGCTTCTGTCTGATGCGGAGGAAGACGATTTGTGGTACCTATCCACTGCTCAGAGAGAGTCGGTTTCCCAAGCACTAGATCTACTGGCAGACCACGTCAACCGACCAGAGTCTCATGTCACTACAGACCCCACAACACCTTCAAATAGTGCTTGTCCGACAGAACCTATGAGTGCTGTCACAGCCTCAGAGGCTGCGAAGGGACCAGAGGTTAGACAGCTACCTGACGACCCGGTGGGGGCCACAGGTCTAGCTGGGGAAGCGACCCTTTTGGCTAGTCGGTCTGAAAGCATTGCAGAGCCCCTTAATAATCATCAGTCACGACGAGAGATTAAGCCAGTCATTCGGCTCAGTTATGACAGGCCTGGACATTCTTTCGACGAGCCATTAGTGATAGTACACCGTGGAGTGAGAATCACCATTGGAAGAAGGAGCCATGCCCCTGTGGTCCAGTGTGTGCCTCCTCTAGTTTAGCTTGGTTTTTTTTTTATGACAAGTAATTTAGCCAACAAGGGTAAATTGAATTGTTCTGCGTAGATAGTCCGATGAGGGCATCTGGACTTTTAGAAGGGGGAGGATGTAACCCCTTGGGATATATATACAGTATACAGTATAACTCTTTTTTCCTACACACCTTAAACATGTTCTTACATGCAATGCATTGTAGGCCTTTTTACTTTAAACAGTAATAATCACCTTTTACTTAATCTGGCTAATGTTTTGCACTCACATATTGGAGGTTTTACACACTGTAAAAGTCCTTAACATTATAGTATGTACAAGTATTTTCAATTGGCTTAAAACACCCAGTAAATGTAGCGTTTTTGTTAGTAACTGTTATTTACCACTGCCAGTAAATGCATCGTTTCATTTGTCTCTACCGTACTGATCAGTCGAGGGCAAAATCAAGTTTAAGCAATTTGATTGGCTGTGGTGGTCTGGGGTGAGAGCGTTTAAGTAATTTGATTGGCTGTAAAGATCTGGGGTGACAGTGTTTATGCAATTTGATTGGCTGTGAGGGTCTGGGGGAGAAAAGCGCTGCTGGAGGTGTGAGAGAAGTGGTTCGGCAGCCGTTGATGAACAGGTTTGGATCAACACCGCTGGGACTTTTTGTTTTAGCTAACATTGAAGCTACAAAACTTTTCCCTGGACGTTTTTGTCTGTTTTCTGGAGCCACTGAACCGGACCACGCTCAGCGTATTGCTTGGATGTGGAGCTGCGGACCCAAACCACGCTCGTGAACAGGAAATTACCGTTGGACTGAAGTTGGAGCAGTTTCATTGCCGTTAGTTCCAAACTGGTAATCCATGGTGGGGGTGAGTAACCCATTCCTCGCTGTTGTTCTGGGAGCCGCCATCTCTGGAACTGCTATTCTGAGGATGATAGCTCACTGAGTCCCTTCAGGCCTGCAACGTTTTAGAGCTAACTGACTGCTTTGTTAAGTCAAGAGACTGAAAAGTGTGGTTAATTCACTCAGCCTTGCCTGCTGATTTTTTGAGACTGAAAAGTGTGGTTAATTCACTCAGCCTTGCCTGCTGAAGTTTTGAGACTGAAAAGTGTGGTTAATTCATTCAACCTTGTTTGCTGATTTTTTGTTGTTGTTATATGTATTCTGTTTGAGGGGTTGTTTTGTACAGTTCTGAGACAGTTTGGTTGCACTAACTATACTAAATGTTTAACTGTGCTCTAATGTGCATTGCCCTACTGACCAGTACAGTTTATTAAACTGGTATGTTTTTTCAACTTTACTATTTTTCCTATTCCTTCCGTAAGCTCCACAGTGACTGGTCTGAATGACTACAGACCGGTGGCTCTCACCCCGATAGTCGCTAAATGTTTTGAGAAACTGGTCATGTCCCACATCAAGACAGCCGTCAACATCAATGAGGACCCTCATCAATATGCATACCGTGAGAACCGATCAACAGAGGACGCCATCTCCTCCGTGGTCCACACTGCTCTCACCCACCTGGATCAGAAGGACTCATACGTGCGTCTGCTCTTTGTGGACTTCACATCTGCCTTCAACACCATGATCCCCCAAACTCTGATAGACAAACTATCCACACTTGGACTAAGCCCCTCTATTTGTAACTGGGTCTTAGACTTCTTAACAGACAGACCACAGTCCGTGAAGATCCACAACTTCTCCTCCTCCACCATCACCCTCAGCACTGGCTCTCCTCAGGGATGTGTGCTGAGCCCTCTTCTGTTCACTCTGCTCACATATGATTGTATAGCCACACATCCAGGCTGTCATATTGTTAAGTTTGCAGATGATACAGCTGTGGTGGGATGCATCACAGATAATGATGAATCCAGCTACAGACAGGAGGTGGAACATCTGGAGAGCTGGTGCAAAGAGAACAACCTTCACATGAATGTGAAGAAGACGAAGGAGATGATTGTGGACTTCAGAAGGAACAAACACACCCACACCCCACTGTATATAGGTGGATCTGCGGTGGAGGTGGTCTCCAGCTACAAATACCTGGGTGTACACTTGAATGATAACCTCAGCTGGAGCAATAACACCACCAGCCTGATCAAGAAAGGTCATCAGAGACTCTACTTCCTCAGACGGCTGAGACGAGCCGGTCTGAGAAGCCCAGTCCTCACCTCGTTCTACAGGTGTGCAGTGGAGAGCGTCCTGTGCTCCAGCATCAACGTGTGGCATGGAGGCTGCACAGTTGCAGAGAGAAAAGCTCTGCAGAGAGTGGTGAAGGCTGCACAGAAGTCTGTGGGAGTCAGTCTCCCCACCATCACAGACATTTACACCTCCAGATGCAGAAAAAGAGCCACCTGCATCATGAAAGACCTCACTCACCCAGCACACTCACTCTTTGCACCACTCCCCTCGGGACGGAGGTTGAGGAGCATCAAATGTAGAACCACTAGACTGAGAAACAGCTTCTACCCTGAGGCTGTCAGACTCATGAATAAATAAATAATAAGAATAAACACTGCAAAATGTCACATCATACTGATACTGTACTGATCTGTTTCTTGTTGCTGCGTTCATCTGTGACCATCTGCTCATGTTCGTGCTGCTGTTTATAATGATGTTTTTCTACTACATTAGGGCTTAGTGTATTACTAGCTGATGTGATGTCTCTCTTAGTTAATCCTAGATGTTATTATTGTATTTCTCTTGCATTTGTTGTTGGATGTAACTGGGACCCTGTGTACATAATCTCGTTTTCAACACATGTACTACATGCGGTGCAAATGACAATAAATTCTCTCTGACTCTGACTCTGACTCTGATTTAGTATAATGTTAAATTTGCATGACATTTAGATTTTAGCTGGATTTATCTAGTTTTGATATTGGGCTCAGTTACACACTCTATTTACAGCATAGGCTGTCACCAAATAACACACTTATTTCATATTGTGAAGTATTTCATAGAGTGTAGGTCAGAGAAACTGGGCGCTGTTCATAGGGTAAACGTGAACAGTGGTTACATAAAATAATCACTGTAAAGTACGACATGTGTTACTGAGTTAATGATGAACAATGAACGCCGAACAGCTAAAACGAGTCCTGTGCTAAACAACAACAATGCCGCCTCACAGCCGTTTAGCGAGCCGTTGTCGACGCACAGCGGCTGTTTAAACATATCATTATCGTTACTGTAAAGAACTACAGTGCCTGAATGCGTTAATGTGAAGTTACGGCTGAGTAAACCACAAAGAACAGCGAAAAAGAGTAAAAAGTAACTCTTTCACTCACTGTTGATGCGAGGAGCAGCCATCTTGAAACGATGATCTCGGCGAACTCGGGTACGGTGCAGCGAGACCAGAGTCCACGAGTTGTAATTACGACCTGAGGGGGCGTTCCAGTTGATTTTTACTGCTCGGAAGCTCGTAATTACGACCTCCGAGGACAACTGGAACGCAGCATAAGACACAGAATTTAGTTCTTTCAGCCAAAACAGTTGCCCCCTGCTGGCCGGTGGTGCAAAATGTCAATTATTTTTCATTCATTCAACCTTTATTTAAACAGATAAGTCACACTGAACCTCGAAGACTCATTTACAAGTGAACTCTGTTGGACAGACAATAAAAGTTGTGAAAAATGACACAGTGTTTGGAGACAAAAAAAATCCTTTTTTTTTTTTCCCCCAAGTTTATTTTGATTTTTAAACGGTACAATTCAATACAAAACAGTATATTCAAAGACGTCATATTTGGCGTACCACAGATTCCTAACACAGCAGGGCCTGAACATACCCAACAGAGCACATCCGCACACGAAACTAAAAATAAATAAATAAATAAATAAAGAGATAAAAAAGGGGGGGGGGATTCAGGCGCCGGGGAGGTCCCCCATCGTTGGAACAGTCGAGTCAATTCCAAGGAGCAAGAGCAGGACAGGAAGGAGAAGGAAAGAGGGGTTACACAGCAATGAAAAAAGAAAACAAGAGTAAACACCAGCTGCAAGCAAATCACCTATTCAGTCTGGAATATTAGGGAAATCCATATTTTTAAGGGTTCTTAAAAGAGGGCTCCACAATCCTAAGAATTTAGCAGAAGAGCTTTTAGAGTGAAACAAATTTTTTCAAGCTTAATGAAGTACAGTACGTCTCGGAGCCAATGGGTATACGAGGGAGGTTGGGATGATTTCCATTTTGTGATAATCACTCTTCGTGCCAAAAAGGTCAAAAAGGCCAGGGAGGATTTCTGGGAGGTGGAAAGGGTGGACTGTGTAGGAGCAATTCCAAATAAGGCAGTTAGGGGGTCAGGTTCTAATTGCCTGTCGAAGATGTCCGATAGGATAGCAAAGACTTTGGACCAATATTGATAAAGCTGAGGACACGACCAGATAGTATGAATTAGGTTAGCTGGGGAATGTTGGCACCTATCACATGTAGGAGAGACATTGCTATAAAACTTGGCCAAACGCGCTTTAGTATAATAGATACGGTGTATAAGTTTGCATTGAATCAAGCTATGCCTAGCACAAATGGAGGACCCGTGCACAGATGATAAAATCTGTGCCCATAGATCCTCTGAAAAGGTCAGTCCAAGGTCCTCCTCCCAAAGTAGTTTGATTGAATTTAAAGTTTGTGGACGTAGGCCCATAATTTGGTTGTAGGTGAAAGATATAGCTCCCTTCAATTTGACCTGGGGTATTAGAAACATATCTAAGGGTGTGTCCAAGGGAAGATTGGGGAAGTTTGGATATGTGGAGCTGACAAAGCTATGCACTTGTAAATACCTAAAGAAGTGTTGGCGAGGGATATCAAACTTCTCGACGATTTGTTGAAACGAGGCGAAGGTGTCATTGATATACATATCATGAAAGGTTAAGATTCCCTTTCTCTGCCATGTCAAGAAAGCATTGTCTGAAAGAGACGGTGGAAAAGTGTGATTTGAAGCTATAGGGGCATGTACAGATATGGATTGTAAGCCAAAGTGTCGTCTGAATTGCTTCCACAGCCTCAAAGACCCCTCCACCAATTTGCTGGAAGTGTAGGGTTTAGTCGAGGATTGCAACGGTGAATATAGCAGAGCTGCCAGAGATGTAGGCCTCACCGACTTGGCTTCCATAGTGACCCAAGCTGGGGAAGAGGGATTGTCTGCCTCAAGCCAATATCTGAAAAGACCAATGTTTGAGGCCCAGTAATAAAATCTAAAGTTTGGAAGTGCCATCCCACCAAGCTTCCTGGGCCTTTGAAGAAGTTGAGTGCGTATGCGAGGAGCTTTCCCATTCCACAGGAATCTGGTGATTATGCTGTCTAGTTTGTTAAAAAAGGATTGTGGAAGAAAAATAGGGATACGTTGAAATAGGTAGGAGAAGCGCGGTAAAATGTTCATTTTAATCGTATTTACCCTGGCCGCCAACGAGAGACCCAGCACCGACCAGCGGTCGAAGTCTTCCTTAATATGTGTTAATAAAGGGGAGAAGTTGGCTTTAAAGAGGTCCCTGTGTTTGAATGTAACCTTAATTCCTAGATAAGTAAATTCGTGATCTACAACCTTAAAGGGTAGTGTGTGTAGTGGGTAATTCTTAGCCAATGCATTAATTGGAAATAGTTCGCTCTTATTAAGGTTTAGTTTATACCCTGACAACTGCCCAAATTTATCAAGTGTAGCAAGTGCTGCCGGAATGGAGACATCCAGATTGGAGATGTATAAAAGGAGATCATCTGCGTATAAAGATATCTTAGTTTCAATGCCGTTCCTTCCCACACCTACAATGTTCGTGTTGCCTCTAAGTGCTATTGCCAGGGGTTCAATTGCCAAGGCAAAAAGTAGCGGGCTCAAAGGGCAGCCCTGTCGTGTAGAGCGATTGAGAGGGAAGTAATCGGAATGATTGTTGTTTGTTCTAATGGATGCACACGGGTCAGAATATAACAGCTTAATCCAGGCTAAAAAGTTCTCCCCAAAACCGAATTTCTTAATTGCGTAGAATAAGTATGACCATTCGACTCTATCGAAGGCCTTCTCAGCATCTAAAGAGATTACAACTTCCTGAGTATTATCAGAAGGAGGACTATAGATCACATTAAAAAGCTGCCTTACATTAGAGAAGGAATTCCTATTCCGTACAAAACCGGTCTGGTCCATCCCAACCACACTGGGAAGTACAGTTTCCAGTCTCAGCGCCAGTGTCTTTGCCAAAAGTTTAAAATCTACATTAAGTAAACTTATCGGACGATAAGAGGAGCAGAGTAAGGGATCCTTGCCTTTTTTTGCCAATAAGGTGATAACTGCCTGATTAAGAGTCTGAGGGAGATGCCCAGAGGCTATAGACTCGTTGTATACCTCCAAGAGCAGAGAGGAAATCTTGTCCCAAAATGTTTTGTAAAATTCACAGGGAAAACCATCCGGGCCAGGGCATTTCCCCCCTTGCAGAGCCATGACTGCTTTGGAAAGTTCGGAAACCACAATGGGCCTCTCAAGGTTGTCAGCCACATCCCGACCAATGGCAGGTATCTCCAAGGCGTCAAAGAACTCATCATAGTCAGCTATAGAAGGGGAACATTCTGAAGAATATAATATCTTGTAAAAATCTTTAAAAGCCATGTTAACTTCTGTTGGGTTCGTTGTGACTCCTTGATCCGTTTGAATCTGAGAAATGAGGCGTGAATCTGACCGACGGCGAATCTGATGAGCAAGGAGTTTGCCAGCTTTATCCCCATGTTCGTAAAATTGGGCACCGGACTTAAGTAACATCTCGGTAGTGTGTTGAGTCATAAGTACATCAAACTCCGCTTGTATCATAAGTCGGTCCCTGTACAAAACAGGGGAGGGGGATATTGCATATAAATCATCGATTTGGGATATTTGGTGCGTTAGAACTTCAATTTTCTCTTTTCGTAGTTTATTTTCATGTTTGGCGTAGGAAATAATTTCTCCTCTAATAAAGGCTTTGAGTGTCTCCCAGAGCAATGAAGCGGATATCTCGGGACTCCTGTTAGTTTCTAAAAAGAAATCTATTTGTTTCGCCACAAAGGATATAAACCTGTCATCAGCTAATAAACGGGTGTTGAGCCTCCACGGTGCTCGTTCAACCGGATGAGAACCAAATCTGATACTTATAGTAACCGGGGCATGATCTGATAAAACGATGGCATCATATTCTGCATCCAGTGAGACAGGACAGCAGTCTGTCATCAACCAGGAAAAAGTCAATACGCGTAAAGGTGTGGTGGACAGGGGAGAAGAAGGAGAAAACTTTTTGAGAGGGGTGCAAGAACCGCCAGGCGTCATGCACTTTAAACTCTGACATAAAGGAGTTAATAACCTTAGAAGAGCGCGAGGGTGTGACTGTATTAGTGGATGAACGGTCCAGTTGGGGATTAAGCCAGCAGTTGAAGTCGCCTCCCAGTATAAGCCTATAAGAGGACATATCGGGAAGTAGTTGAAAGATGTGTTTAAAAAAGTTTTCATTGTCACAATTGGGGGCATAAATATTGACCAAAGCTACCGGAGTGTTGTGGATGGTGCCCGTGATGATGACATATCTGCCACAGGGGTCGGAAATAGTTTGAGAGTGTACATAAGGGATTGATTTATTTATAAGAATGCTACTCCTCTAGACTTAGTGTTGAAGGAGGAATGGAATACCTGGCCAGACCAGCTACGTTTAATTTTCAGGTGATCTCTATTCCTAAGGTGTGTCTCCTGTAGGAACACTATGTGTGTCCCCAAACGTCGCACATGATGTAACACCTTACTGCGCTTCTGAGGATTGTTGAGCCCCCTGCAATTAAAGCTAGTAAAACAAATCTCTTGTCCTACCATTGCAGCAGAAGTTGAATGAGACTCAGCCATAGGTCAGCACGGAGCAGGAAGAAGAGAGGAAAAGACAGGACTGCCTTCGGACGCCTGAAAAGGGGAGGGAGAGGAAAGAAAAAAAAAAAAAATAAATAAAATAAAATAAATAAAAAAATAAATAAAAAAAAAAAAAAAAAAATTTAAACAATGTACCCATCCATACAAACCAAAGATCCCCCCAACCCAGCCCCATCGCCAAGGCATCCCCCCACTCGGGATATACGAGGCCCCACCACCCACAGCCCACCCATTCCCACCCCCCTCGCAGAGGCATCCCCCCAAACGGGACGCGCGAGACCCCACAAAAAACATCAAAAGAGAAACTACCAGCACACAGTCCAATAAGGACTGAAAGGAGGAGTAGCGAGAGCAGTGTTAGCCACTAACGCCCTCTCCTGGAACATAATGTAGATAACAGTGTGTAAAATTCAAAAGCACCCCAAGACCTGGGGAAACCTGACAACTTTTGGAGTCATAAAACCAAAGTCCTGTTTAATATGCCGTGAGAAAAAACTAAAATACAAGCAGACCCATAAAAGTCTGCTAGAATAATATCAAAAACATAAGTAAGAGAGAAATAGCAGATTAACTGTCTGTTTATGAAAAATTAAGGAAGAAGAAAAAAATACAATGAAGTAAATAAATAAATAAAATAAACCCTTGGGAAACCTGACAAATTTTTGGAGTCATAAAACCAGAGTCCTATTTTATATGTCATGAGAAGAAACTAAAATACAAGCAGGCCCATAAAAATCTGCTAGAATAATATCAACAACATAAGTAAGAAATAGCAACTAAACTGTCTGTTTATGAGAAGGGAAAACAAATTAAGAAAAAAGTAAGTAATAATAGTAATAATAACAATAATAATAATTAAAAATAAATAATAATAATTCTCCCTTAGAGATAGGGTGAGAAGCTCAGTCATCCGGGAGGGACTTGGAGTAGAGCCGCTGCTTCTCCACATCGAGAGGAGCCAGTTGAGGTGGCTCGGGCATCTGGTTAGGATGCCTCCTGGACGCCTCCCTGGTGAGGTGTTCCGGGCATGTCCCACCGGGAGGAGACCCAGAGGAAGACCCAGGACGCGCTGGAGGGACTATGTTTCTCGGCTGGCCTGGGAACGCCTTGGGATTCCCCCGGAGGAGCTGCTCCAAGTGGCTGGGGAGAGGGAAGTCTGGGCCTCCCTACTTAGGCTGCTACCCCCGCGACCCGACCCCGGATAAGCGGAAGAAGATGGATGGATGGATGGATGGAAATAATAATAATAAATGATAGTAAGAAAAGAAAAGCTAGGGAAACCTGACAAATTTTGGAGTCGTAAAAAGAGACCTAAGTTAGAGATGGCAAATTAACTGTCTATAAAAAATGTTTTAAAAAAAAGGAGGAATGATAAGCGTCTGAGATGGAAATAAATTGTCAGTGGTGGGCACATGAACGCTAGGTAGCGCTAAAGCGCTAATCCGCTTACAGTGGACCTAAACTTTTTGTCAGCGTTTTTGTGAATTGACCAGTGTTGGGAATGTTACTTCAAAAAAGTAATTAATTATAGTTACTAGTTACTTCGCCCAAAAAGTAACTGAGTTAATAACTGAATTACTCACCTATAAAAGTAATTAGTTACCAGGGAAAGTAACTATTGTTTGTTTGGTTGGTTTAAGTTTAGATATATCTACGAATTTTAAGTAGAAATAATTACAGCACCTCAACAGAACATGACTGGTTGACATACTATACTTCAAGTTTTTTCTTCATTGCAAAATACAGGTTAACAAAATAATATAACAATTGTGTTTTCAGCTCTATGTACACCCTGTACTGTTCAAGTGTTTTCTTAGAAATAAAAGTAAACAGTTAAAATAAGTGCTTTGTAGTGTAAAATAAAATCAAACCCTCACACAACTGGTTCTTCAAGAATTTTCTTAAAAACAAAAGAACCATTTTCACAATATGAAGTACTTTTAAAACAGTACTGAAAAGCTGAATTACCTGAGCAGTTGATGCTTCATCAGATCAGATTACGACGGACGTAGACGCTCCGGGACATAATGTACACTTCACATGCACGTTCTTGCCTTTTACCTCAAGGAGAGTAAAGTAGTTTCTGTATTTCCACTTTGAAAACGCCAACTTTCCCTCCAGACTCGCCATTGCTGCCAGACTTCTGTTTCAGCAGCGTGTGTGAGCTGAACAACAAAACCGATTGGCTGACCTCTACCTGACACTCTACCTTAGCCAATCAGCATCATCCTTATTGTTTCGCCCCTCCCTCCCCTCTGCTCCCACGTCTATGCTCCTACCCTCCCTCCCCTCTGCTTCCTCCCCCTCCACCCTCTCTCACCAAGGGGAAAAAACGTAAACAAACATCATGAGAGCCTGCGCGCGGAAGACTGAAAGTAACGTACCCCCATTTAGTGTTTGTAACGGTAACGGCGTTGTAACGATAGACATAGTAACTACTTAGATTATGAAGGGATTTCAGTCTTGAGTGTTCAGATTGTGTGTGCCTCTTTGTTTGAGCTTAAGTTAAGAAGATTTTAGATTCAAACTAGTTTCCTTCGACATTTATGTTTCTCCTGTGGCACCTTTTGTGTCATGAAGTGACACATTCTGTGTCATGAACTAAGTGTGTTGCATAAACTAAGTGTATGTGTTTTATACTAAAGATGTACCTGTTATTTCAGCCACATTCAGTGTCTGCTTGCCCTTCCCCCTGGAATGTGTTGACCTCGAGTGCTTCGAGCTGCAGGTCTGATCAAACTGCACACCGGTAAGAACATGTGCACAGTACATTTAAGCATCTAAACATGATTGTATTAAAACCTTTGTGATTACATGAAACACAGTTATGAACGAGAATATAAGTTTAATCATAATAACGTATATAATGGTGATTTATCCTTCAATTACCCGTTAATGAAAAAAAGAACTCCGTTTGTAACGCCGTTTATTTGTAACTCCGTTATTCCCATCACTGGAATTGACTAACTTTTATAATTCATAAGCGGATTTGTGCTATTTTTATTTAAAATGCAGTACCGCTAATAACTAATTATCTATCAGTAAAAACCAATAAACTTATTTACAAGCTCTTATGCTGCTTGTTTTACCTTTTTCCCCACCGTAAACAGCAGAGAGGAGGAAGGGTGTGAGGGGGAGGGGGGCAGAGCTGAGAACAGACTCGGATCTACCATGTAGGTAAATGCCTGGGGGTCCCATTTCAGCAGTGGCCCCGGCCCCGCCTCGCCCCGTGCAGTCACCTACATCACTAACATTGATCCTGCTTGTTAATGTACATTTAACATAAAAATAATTATAGTTACGATGAAAACGATCATTAAATACGCAATAAAAAAAACGGTCGATTTCTTTATCCCCCTACTAAAAATGGACTATTCCATCTTGACATCTTCCGGGTCACTCAGAGGTGAACTCGGGGGCTAATTCTGTGGCTACTGTTTGTGCTGGGTACTTGGATAAATCCGTAGAGAACCCCGCTGTTTCAAGCCAAATTAACGTGGCCGGATGATTTTATTGTGTGTTTTGTGTCGACCATTTGACGGTGAGTCGTTATTTTTATGTATTTTAGTTACTTTTCATTAAATCTGTTGACTACCTATAGACGCTAACTCTGTGTCTGCCTGTTGGTAGTGCTGGGTTACTAATGGATAAATCCGTAGAGAACCCCGCTGTTTCAAGCCAAATTAACGTGGCCGGATGATTTTATTGTGTGTTTTGTGTCGACCATTTGACGGTGAGTCGTTATTTTTATGTATTTTAGTTACTTTTCATTAAATCTGTTGACTACCTATAGACGCTAACTCTGTGTCTGCCTGTTGGTAGTGCTGGGTTACTAATGGATAAATCCGTAGAGAACCCCGCTGTTTCAAGCCAAATTAACGTGGCCGGATGATTTTATTGTGTGTTTTGTGTCGACCATTCGACGGCGAGTCGTTAGTTTCATGTATTTGGGTTACTTTTATGTATAAATGCGGTGGCGACACACCCGTGTATTTGAGATTTAAACGTGGTTTTAGGGATTAAAAGATCATTCTATTTTTTGTTAATTTCGTGGCCGAATAGAATATATGTACGTAAAGTATTAAATAAATCCTTTGATTTTTGTAATTTCATCCTTTTAGGATCATTTTTGTTACTTTTCAGTTGGCAGTGTAGTGCAAATATTGATAACGCTGCCGGCTATATATAAATATATATATATATAATATAGAAATATATAAATAGCGGATTAGATTAGCTTCCCCTAATTTTCATAAGACATTTGTGCTTTTGAAATTGTGGACCTAAAAAAATTTATAAGCGTTTTAGAAATTGTGGAACTAATTTTTTAATTAGCGTTGCCCAGCTTTGTAAATTGTGTTCACATTGTGCATGCGTAACTCACGAAGGCACCACTACAGAATCAGAGCACTTTAGACTGTAATTTCAACGTCCAGAGTCGTGTACTGTAAACAATAACATAATCTATCATGCTTGTCTTCGGCACTGGGCCCAGAGAACTCAAGTCACAAGAGTCACAATGTGATCGGATAATCACACCATAGCTATACGTCCGGAGCTACACCATGGCTGGGTCGACCACATTTTTAAGGTTCTTTTTGACAAAGTCTGCAGCCAACACTGGATCCTCGAATTTGTGAACCTGGCCACCTGGGAGTGTAATTTGCAGTATAGCAGGATAGAGAAGACCAAATTTGACTCCAGGGCAGGAGTGCAGCTCCTTCTTCACCGCCATGAACGTCGAGCGCTTTTTAGCCACCGCGGGCGGGTAGTCCGGGAAGATGAAAACACGTTTCCCCTCAAAGAGCAAAGGCGACGACTCCCGGGCCCTTCGCAGAATCTCATTTCGCTCCTGGTACAGGGCAATTCGAACTATGAGCGGGCGCGGTAGGCCCCCCTCCGCCCTCCCGGTCCGCATGGCGCGCTGGGCCCGGTCGACAGCGGGTTCGGCCTCCAGGCCGAGCAGGTCCCGAAGCAGCGTCGACACAAACTTCGTAGGATGCTGGCTCTCGGAGCCCTCCGGAACCCCCACGAGGCGAATGTTATTTATTCTGGAACGACCCTCCAAGTCCTCACATTTTTTAGACAGCGTGTTCACCGTTGTATTTAGCGAGGTGATACGGGTCTCAATGGCGGTTAGCTTCCCGTCATGCTCGTTAGCTGCCCGCTCCAAGTCAGCGATATTAGCTTCAGCCGAGGCCAGCTTAGTCCCAAACTCCGTCATAACAGCCGCAACCTCCTTCTTAATCATAGCCGAAATCATAATCTCAAACCTGTCGATGAGTTCATTGCGTAGGTTGTCGACCATTTCCTGAATCTTGGCTAGCAGCGTGCTATCACTAGCATCAGGCCCCACCGCAGCCTCGAGACCGGCTCCGCCACGAGTCGTTCTGTCGTGTTTCCCCATGTATATCTCCGGCAATCACACTTTGGGCATCGGGTATGCGTATTCCTTCAATAAAAGTTCAGTTTACTCCAGAGGAAGGATATTAGGAGGTGCAAAAGAATATATTACACATATGTTCCGGAGGAGCCGAAGCAACGCATGTCTTACGCCATTAGCGCTCCACAGCGCCCCCCGAGACAAAAAAAAAATCCTAACAGATTTTTGACATCTGTTTGATGGTCAAAAATGTGGTAATGCATATTGGCTTCACTTTTCAGATGTAGTCCAGTCTTGGCTCAACACTTTGATTTTGTTATAAATAAAAGGAAATAACAGGAACCTATTACCTTAAAATGCTGATTTTACTGACTCATACATGAGCAGAACATAACTGACTCAAAAACTACAACAGTCGAAGTGACCGCAGCCTTAAGCTGCTCCCTAATGACTTCAGCTTTTTATTTCTGACACAAACAGACGGTGCTGTGGAGTGAAAATGATTCACAATAATTCAAACATGACTGATGTGTGCCTTATGAATTCTGAGATTAACATCTGAGATTAACAGTTAACAATTAAATGAAACACGTTGAGCTCAGTTAGGAGGTTGGTTTTTTTTGCAACTCAATCCTACCTACAATTTCTCCTTAAGTTCATGCTTGGAGCTCTGGTGTTGTGCAAGTTGCACAGCCTTGAAATTTAACCAGCGACCATTCCTTATGAGGCCAACGGCGCACAAGAAGAGCTTCAGGTTCAAGAGCGTACAAAACGTCCTCAGCAGTTACAACAAATAAAGCAAAATAGAGATATTTCAGTTTCTGTACGTTAAACATTTAAACACGATGCAGCAGCTTAACCAAAGTCTCTTCTTGGAATCAATAAAGTGCCAAGACTTTTCTTTCACAGTTGGACTTGTTGGAGGAGCAGCTGAGGAGCCGCTGCTGTCATCAGACGTGAAGGACGTCAGGCTGCCAGAGTCTGCAGCTGGTACACGTGAAGTGGGCCTTCATTATAAAACTACTGCACGTGTAACATTCAGAAGTTTGCAAGAATATCAATAAAATGTAAAATATCAATTTCCTTGCAACAAGAAAGGATTTAGTGGAAAATGACAGAAGTTTGTGTGCATCATTTTACTGTTACATCTACTCAGCTTCGCATACAGCTGTTTATTGATCTATAGTCGTGCATTTTTCATTAAAACACATCTGCATTTGAACTAAGCTCGTGTTGAGACGTTCTACAACCAGTAATCAAAGTCAACCGAATCCTCAGGATGTTCATGAGCTGAATAAACTAAATAAACTATTTTCAGCAGATTGAGTGTTTTGTCAGAGATGATGTGACCCGACGTGGCAACAAGCCGTCTTTACATTCAGACTGCAGGTGGAAGAAGACGCTTCATGCTGTCTCTGATGTTTAAATCATCTCGTGCAGCCCCGCCAAACTAAAAGCTACGAGCATAAGGCACACTAAACAGAGGAGAGTCAAACATCCAGGACAAGTTTTGATTAAAATCCCAATTCCAACAAAGTTCAGTAAAGTAAAATTCAACAAAATGCTATGATTTAAAATCTCATTAACACACATTTTATACATAAGAGAACATTGTAAACTCATTAAAAGTTCAAAGTAAGAAATTGTACAAGCTTTTTAGAAAAAAATAGTATTTTTGAATTTGATGGCAGCAACATGGCTCTCTAAAGTTGTTCCAGAGGCAACAATTAAGAACATTTAGTATTTAATTTAGTTAATTATCAAGAGGCCATTAAGAGGACCGGGTATAAAAAGATTTTTAGAGAAGCTGAATCTGTAAGAAGTAAAGATGGGTCGAGGTTCAGCAGCCTGTCTAAAACTAGTGGAACCATTTCAGAATAAAGTTCCTGAATAAAGATTCTCCACCGTCTTCTGTTCATAATCAACAGCTTAGAAATGCTGATCAACAGATTAGAAAAATCTGTAGAAACGTCTGAGCTCCATGGACAAGGCTGAAAGATAATACTGGTCATAATCTTCAGGCCCTCAGGGCCCACTTTATTAAAAAAAAATTAAAAAAAATTGTTATGGTATGTCTATGGGGTTACCAGACACTGTTCATTCAATTTAATACACAAAATAATTCTTAGATAATCAATTATACCCTTTTTAATTCTGCCATTTTTAACTTTCGTTTTGAACGACTGGTTTATGTTAATGAGATCTGAAGTTCACGCCCTTCAAAGATCTGTTTACATTAACTCCGCCCTCCAAAGGCAGACGAGGATGTCTGAACTCACGTTACTGCCACCCAGAGCCCTGAGCTGAGCTGAACTGGACCGCGACGTATTTATTGTGGGACAGATCAGACGTGTACAAGTTGTCGTGTCATTTTTAATTTTTCCTCTGTAATAAATGTCCAACTCCCTCCCTGACGTCTCCCTCCCTCTCCCTGTGCGCGCGAGCTGGAGGTAGCGGAGCGGATGTCACTCGCGGACACACACACACACATACACACACACACTCACAGCGGGGCTGTCTTGTTATCTGTGTCCCTCGCTCAGCCGCGCGCCGGGCCCGGCACACACACACACACATACACACACACGGGTTTGTCAATGAGGTTTAGCGGTACGTAGTCTGTCCTGCTAATGACACATAAACCAACACACACACACACACACAGCAACATGCTGCATCGCTGTTCATTCAAGCCTCCCATCTGAAAACTATCAATTTTAAATCAGCTTAGTGCGCGCTCCATTATCTGGGCCAGGAGGGTCAGAGAGTTAGCTGGCTAGACTCTGTGACATTTTTAGCCATTGTGCTGACATGAAATCAGGAAAAACAACCGTCACGTCTTTTATACTGAAGTGGGTGGAGCCGCACCAGGGGTTGCTAGGTGACGGGCTGGACTCAGGTTTGAGGTGGGTTGTGGCTGCGGTTTGTGACGTCACAAACCGCAGGAAGTGCAAAACGAACTGTTTCTATCAAAGATAAATAAATCTACTTAGAGTAAATAAACCACTGGGTGCATTTTTTTGGCCTTAGGACTGTTTTTTTATGAAGTAAATACCCAAAGTTGAGTAAAAAAAACATTAAAAAGTGAATTTTGAATATGTGGTCCCCTTTAAAGCTCTGTCAGAAAAAGAAGATGCCAGATGAGAACACCATCCAGAACCGCCTTCAAAACCTCCAACAACTGGTCTGCTCAGGTTTTATAAAACCTCCAACAACTGGTCTGCTCAGGTTTTATAAAACCTCCAACAACTGGTCTGCTCAGGTTTTATGAAACATCCAACAACTGGTCTGCTCAGGTTTTATAAAACCTCCAACAACTGGTCTGCTCAGGTTTTATAAAACCTCCAACAACTGGTCTCCTTTTTCCTCCTGCGCACTGATCGGAGCAGCAGCTCGTGTCTCTCCCTCCACAACTTTCCTCTCCCTGCTTGGCTACTTTGTCTTTGTCTGCAGTTTTTCAGTGCTCGCTCGAACGCAAATTGAAGATGGATCTGGTTTCGTGGGCTATCAACTCTATTGATAAGATTTTTTCTACAAAACGATCTGGTCCTGGGGAACCGGCTTGCCAATTGCAGACGCATCCAGCTGGATATATCATGGATTCCTGATGTTATGCCTAACTGTTCTATCGGTTGAAGATATGGAAGATTTATTCCTAATTGGATTTATGATAGCAGGTGCTCTACTTTTTGGCTTGTGTGGAGTTCTCTTCTACTGGAAAATCAGGAAGACTTCCGCAGTGATCAATGCCCTGTCGAAGCTCCCTTCTCAAAACGAGACTGTGATCCGAGCTGTGACCTCCATGAATCAGCTGCTTTATGAGCTGAACCGCAAAGTGGAGGCGGCCACTGAGGACCGCAGACCACCGGTAAGGTTTGGGACTCGTACGCGGCCAGGAGGGTCACATCTGGGGGAGGAGGACTCATAGCTCGGGTCGGTGAAAGCTTCCCATAATTTGGAGCGTATTGGATTTTGGATGCCCATCTGGACTCAAGGCTACAGGAAAGTACACTGTGAGCCTGACCTGAAGATAAATCATGCTAATCTAATCAGGCCTCCCAAGCAGCCTTGGACAGGCTGACAACAAATTTCTCCTGAGTCTGAGCAACTGAAGACTGAAACTACTGTCGCAACCTCCCTCCCTCCCCGGAGAACTTTCTGTGTGCTCTCAGACAGATAAGGCTAGCTGGTCCCATCTGCAGAACTGTGGCTAATCTGAACAGAGCTCATGGACTTAACTCACTGCTTCAATCTCAAATGCAAATGTGATTTGTCTTAACTGTGCTTGCTGGTAGAGTTTTTTGATGTCTCATATGGTGTCCTGTAAGACAAAATGTGATATATCTTTTTTGTAATACCACTGATTACCTTCATGGTTTCTCCCCTTTTTGTTTTCACACCTGTAACCAAGATTGTGGTGGCGTGGTTTAATTACTGCTGCGGCTGCGTGCATTCGCCCTATCTTAAGACGGATGTGCGTAATTCAATCACGTTGTATTGTGCCCTGGTGCAATGGCAATGTCAATAAAGTTATATTCTAGTCTATTCTATTCCTCAGGTCTTATAAAACCTCCAACAGCTGGTCTGCTCAGGTCATGGACGTTCACAGACAGTTGTTAGAAGAAGAGGAGATGTGTCTCAGAGGGAACATGGAACTGGAACAACTCTATAGAGATGTTTTGTTGACTTTTTTTTCCATAAAAGTTACAATTTCTCAGTTTTGACCTTTGATCTGATCTTCGTGCTCCTCTGTGTATCAAACATGGGTTCATGGTATTTGTCAATCATTGCATCCTGTTTTCATTTTACACCTCGACATTGTTTAAAACGGGTCTCGGATCTTCTGGATGACATCAGCGGCTCCTCCAGCTCAGCTCCTCGCAGATATTTGTCTCCTCCGTCACCCCGATGTTCTAACGCTCTCCTTTGGGCTCCACTTATTTAAGTGAAAGGAACCTCCTCTTCATCAGTCAGAGATGTGTGTCCTGCTCCTCTTCATCGTCTTCAGTTGCTGCTTGGTTGACAAAAGCCTGAAAACAAAGATGAGAGTTCGTGCTGTTGCCAGGATGAACCACTTGTCTTTAAATAAACCGTCCAATCACCTGCCAGCGGCTGTTGTCCTCCTCGTCTCCTCCTCCTCCTCCTCCAGCTGCGAGCCCGTTGGCGCTCGGCTTCTTCTCCTGCGTCGCCGGCTGGCCGTCGTTGGTCACGTCCAGCGTGGGGTTGTCGTGGTAACCGTTCTCCACAGAGCGAAGCTCCTCGGCAGGAAACTGTTGTGAGACAGATGTGAAGCAGACCTGAAAACTGGTTCGACAGGTTTACCTTCGAGAAGACGACGCGACCAGGAGCTCAAAGACCAGTCAGACATCTGAACGTGACACGGAGCTGCTCGGGAAGACGGACGACGTGAGGCTGAGCAGAGGAGACGTGTAGAGCACATTCGTGGACCTACCATGGTCTTCAGGGCGGGCAGACGTCTCTGCCAGCAGATGTAAATTAATCCAGATGTGATGATGATCATGCATATGGCGCCGATGATGACCAGAACCACGAACAGTTTACCGTAGTCACTGCGGGTTTTACTGGGCCGAGACTGACAGCTGGTCGCTGCGCTGTAGTTCTGGATGCCCACCTGAAGACACACACACAGACGTACCTGCAGTTCATCTCACAAGCTGCAGTTCATCACAAGCTGCAGCTCAGTGCTAGAAAGGTCTGAACAACAACTTGTTCACAAATGTCTCAACAAAAGTCAAAAGTCCATCTTAATCTAACTATGAGTACTGTACATTTATTTAACCATGATTGGTGCTGGTCCAGTCATCCAGGACACGTCAATCAGAACAGTTCTTTAGGACAACTGGACTTCTTTTTGTGTTTAATCAAGACGTTTTGTTTCTCATCTCAGTTGGTGAAGATTCCCCGTGTATTTCAAACCCAACAGGACTGGCAGAGGCTGGTCCAACCCGAGGACAAAACACCCGAACACAGAGTGGTGTGGTGTTTGTAGTCCACTGCAACGAGAAATGTCCAGAACTCTATACTGGAGGAACCAAACAGCTTCTTCACAGACGCATGGCTCAACACAGGAGAGCCAGCTCCTCAGAACAAGACTCAGAGGTTCACCTACACCTCAAAGACAAGGGACACTCTGTTGAGGACCAAAATCAGTGGTGACTGGCCAATAGAGGGCGCTAGGGCTCCGCCCCACCACTCACCACATTACCTTGAAGAAGACATTAAAATTTTAAAATGAAATAATAAAAATATTTAGAAATATACAGTATGTATATATACTTTTTAGTTGAGTAAGATAAACATTTTATAGTTAACGATGAGTAAAGTTGTTTCCTTCATCAACGTTGTCTGGTGACAGATTTCCCCCTTGGGGTGCAAAAATCTTTGCCCATAGACTCCCATTAAAAGTTGTACATGTGCAGTTAGCTCCTCTTCAATACAAGATATAGGACCGTTCTGGGCGCGCCTCTCCTGCGCCCAGAGCTGAACGCGTGGCTTCTGGAACAGATCGTGCCACTCACAACCAGGGTGGTGTGAAAGAGGCTAGCTGCTGCAGCTTTAAGCCATTGAAAGCTCTTTATCTAGTGCCCATGTTGCCATTTCTGACTGATATTTTTTCTCACTGGCTCTGGAACGAGGCGCACACATTCTCTTCCCTCTCCCTGTTCTCCTCCTGCTTTTGAAAACTACCGTTTTGGATCTGACCAAATGGACTTTCTAGGCAAATGACAAAATCTTTTTTTTTAAGTGACAGGGTCTTGGAGAACCCTCATCTTCTCAGACGACACATGCAGCTGGATATATCTCTGAGGAAAAGGAATGTGATGTGTCTACCACTGTTGTCGATCAAGGACGCCAAAATTGCATATTATTGGATTCATGATAACCGGTTTCCTGTTTTTGGAATAGTTTATCAACATACAAAGAAGACAGCAGCAACTAATTTGGCCTTCTTCAGGCTGCTGCCTAAGGTTTGGTTTGTGCTTTGAGGACTCAAAATCAGCTGATTTACAAGCTCAGAGTCAAAGTCAGTTTATTATTGCCATCGTCAATGAACAGAATTCACAGACGGACCGTAAGCTAAACCGTAAGATAGAAGTGATTTGAATCGCAGGCCACTTGCGGTTTTGGGACTCGTCAGGATGAAAACAACCTTGGAGAGGCTCACATGCACGGACCAGTAGAATGCACCCTAATCTGGCCATTTTGGACCTTGGAAGTACAAATACAGACTCAAAGCTGATGAGAAAAACATAGACTGCCTGAAAAAATCTATGATTGTGGATTATCTGAATGTGACTCCCGGTTGGCCTCGAAACAGGCCGACTTATCAATTTCTCCTGGAAAATGTGTAAACTAAGGAAAAGCTTGGTCCCTGAGGTTCTGTCACACTAGGCTGTGATGGTCGGGAACTACTAGAAAAACACAAACACCTGATGGAACACGAGAGCGAGGAAGCTGAGAACGTTTCCATATGTTTCCAAACATTTGGAAACGCCCTCCTGAATGCTGTCTCCACAAGGCTGGGCCCAGTGGGACACAGGTTCAGGTCTTTGCTGGCCCGGTCCACATGGGACATGTCTGGGTGCAAACGGAATTGAAACAATCAGAGCTGCATTGTGTTTGATGGGAAAGTGAAACTTCAGACCTCCTCCACTGTTCAACTCCTGCCTCAAACCATCTTGCTGTCTCTGTCCAAAATATGGACATTTATGTCTTCAAATGGTGTCAGGGAGGACACGTCCCACACACTGCTGGAGTATCTGAGACTTCCATGGACAGTTCACCTTATCGAGGCTTTTCCTGATCTCTCCCAGCATGTCCAGCACATCTGGAGTCTCGATCACACCTGAAAACCAACAAACGGTCCCTGAAGGTCACACGCCCAACAAAAACTGTGTTTTAGAGCACGTGTCTCCACGTGTGTGTGTTTACCGTGTCCGGACGCCACGTTCATCAGTAGCTGGTGCTGCTGGTGCGTCGGCTTGCTGAGGTAAATGACCCATGATCCTTCGGGGCTGTTCATTCTCCGAGCAAACACCCGCTCGATGATCTTCAGCAGCTGGATGCCCTGAAGGACACGAAACTCCTCCTGTCGCACAAACACACATTTTGTGTCACCGCATTATTTTAAATAACAGATTCACGGATGAAGCAGGGGTTCAACCTCGATGCCGTTAACCGTTCTTTAAATTTGGTTCAGGTTGTTTCCATGGTGACAGATGCAACAGCAAGAACCAAGACGACGGGTCTAAAGGTTCAGTCAGATGTGCCTGTCGGGGTCTGAACGATGTTCACGTCTAAAGTTACAGATTTTATTCCAGATTAAGGTGAAACAGCCTGTGTGCTGCAGTCTTCATGGACAGGTCTCGGCCTTGGAGACGAGGGGTTCTAGTTGGGAACCTCGGGTTCTCGTCGCTGCTGTTTGCAGATGATGTGGTTCTGTTGGTCTCTTCAAGCCATGAAGATATATTCAAAATATATAATGTTGAAGATATGGTTGATGCAAA
>JBBPBX010050015.1:0-21795 GCA_038048925.1 Garcialebias charrua | reverse complement strand
AAGGGAACAGACATTTTTGTAAAACCTCGTACAGAACCAGTTTAAAGGGTCGGTCTACATCAATACTGTACAAGGAATAAGTTTGTGGAATAATTTGGAAAACGATGTAAAAAAAGTAAAGTCTATTTCTATATTTAAAAAAATGATTAAAACTAAATTGCTGAAAAAATATATATAAATTTTAGTTAATATGAAATGTATAAATGCGTGATGAGTTCTTAATTTTGTTATATTATTTATAGATGATCATTGTTTTGAATTGATTATTTGAACTGATTTTTTTTTTTAAAGGGGCAGATATGATGAGATTTTTTCTTCTTCTGCCACCTTTCATTATTATGGAAGCCCATTTCCGCCAGTCTATTAAAAAAATTGCAGAAATTATCTCAAAATTTTGAGATACTAAGTCAAAATTTTGAGATGGTATCTCAAAATTTTGACTTGTATCTCAAAATTTTGAGATAATATCAGCAAAAAAAATTTAATAGACTGGCGGAAATGGGTTTCCATACATTTTAGATTTTTTTTCATTTCTTGTTTTTCTTTATTGTGAAATTGTAATTTCTCTTTCTTGCTTTAAATCTGAAATGAATGAATTAAAAAAAAATACATATTATTTTATTTTCTGAGTCAAACATTGTTTCACGTTGTTTAATAGCCGTAGAAAAAAGAAAATGTATTAAAGGTATTGTGACATGATGTTGGAAATTTGCATATTTGTCACAACATATATATCTTATATCATTCAGCTCTGTTCGTTTTTGCAAAATAAATTATAAATATATTAAAATTTCATTCCAAGTTATGGTAGTTTTTTCTCTGGGACACGCCCCTAAAAATCTGCGCACTTCCGCAAAACGTCATGTGACGTACCCGTGGGTAGCCGCTGCTCAACGCGCATGTAAATAATAATGGCGGAGCATGTCGAACAAACACAACCTATTGTTAGTACATGAATGTATTAAAGCAATCGAAGGGTTATTATTCATCCTATACAGTTATTGGACACTCGATCAATTGAAAAGTGATTTAGACACGGTTTATTTCATACACAGTAGCTAAGTGAGGATAGCTTCGTGATGTAGCTTCTTTGTTCTTGGGCTGAGCTAACAGAGTCCCGATCGCGTCTGAGATCTATCATTTTAAGACAGTAAATCATCCAAAACTCTCATTAATAAACCCTCCCTGAATAAAAAAATTACTGATGTTACTTGATCGCGCAGACATCCATCCATCCATCCATCTTCTTCCGCTTATCCGGGGTCGGGTCGCGGGGGTAGCAGCCTAAGTAGGGAGGCCCAGACTTCCCTCTCCCCAGCCACTTGGAGCAGCTCCTCCGGGGGAATCCCAAGGCGTTCCCAGGCCAGCCGAGAAACATAGTCCCTCCAGCGCGTCCTGGGTCTTCCTCTGGGTCTCCTCCCGGTGGGACATGCCCGGAACACCTCACCAGGGAGGCGTCCAGGAGGCATCCTAACCAGATGCCCGAGCCACCTCAACTGGCTCCTCTCGATGTGGAGAAGCAGCGGCTCTACTCCGAGTCCCTCCCGGATGACTGAGCTTCTCACCCTATCTCTAAGGGAGAGTCCAGCCACCCTGCGGAGAAAACTCATTTCAGCCGCTTGTATCCGAGATCTTGTTCTTTCGGTCATAACCCAAAGCTCATGACCATAGATGAGGGTGGGAACGTAGATCGATCGGTAAATTGAGAGCTTTGCCTTTTGACTCAGCTCTCTCTTCACCACGACAGACCGGTACAGCGCCCGCTTCACTGCGGACGCTGCACCTATCCGCCTATCGATCTCACGCTCCAGTTTTCCCTCATTCGTGAACAAGATCCCGAGATACTTAAACTCCTCCACTTGGGGCAGGACCTCCTCCCCGACCCGGAGAGGGCATGCTACCCTTTTCCGGCTCAAGACCATGGCCTCGGATTTGGAGGAACTGATCCTCATCCCGGCCGCATCACACTCGGCTGCAAACCGCTCCAGTGAAAGTTGTAAATCACGAACTGATGAAGCCAGTAGGACCACATCATCTGCAAAAAACAGAGAAGCGATTCTAAGGTCACCAAAACGGATCCTCTCAACACCTTGGCTGCGCCTAGAAATTCTGTCCATAAAAGTTATGAACAGAATCGGTGACAAAGGGCAACCTTGGCGGAGTCCAACTCTCACCGGAAACGAGCCTGACTTACTGCCGGCAATGCGGACCAAGCTCTGACACCGGTCGTACAGGGACCTAACAGCCCTTATCAAAGGGCCTGGTACCCCATACTCCCGGAGTACCCCCCACAGAACCCCCCGAGGGACGCGGTCGAATGCCTTCTCCAAGTCCACAAAGCACATGTAAACTGGTTGGGCAAACTCCCACGCACCCTCCAGGACCCTGCTGAGGGTGTAGAGCTGGTCCAGTGTTCCACGACCAGGACGAAAACCACACTGCTCCTCCTGAATCCGAGGTTCGACTATCCGACGGACCCTCCTCTCCAGAACCCCTGAATAGACCTTACCAGGGAGGCTTAAGAGTGTGATCCCCCTATAGTTGGAACACACCCTACGGTCCCCCTTTTTGAATAGGGGAACCACCACCCCAGTCTGCCAATCCAAGGGAACTGCCCCCGATGTCCACGCGATATTGCAGAGTCGCGTAAGCCAACACAACCCTACAACATCCAGAGCCCTAAGGAACTCCGGGCGAATCTCATCCACCCCCGGAGCCTTGCCACCGCGGAGCTTTTTAACCACCTCGGCGACCTCAGCACCAGAGATCGGAGAACCCGACCCAAAGTCCCCAGGCTCCGCTTCCTCAGTGGAAGACGTGCCAGTAGGATTGAGGAGGTCTTCGAAGTATTCCGCCCACCGACTCACAACATCCCGAGTTGAGGTCAGCAGCACGCCACCCCCACCATAAATGGTGTTGGTCGCGTACCTCTTTCCCCCCCTGAGACGCCGGATGGTGGACCAGAATCGCCTCGAAGCCGTACGGAAGTCATTCTCCATGGCCTCTCCGAACTCCTCCCACGCCCGAGTTTTTGCCTCAGCAACCACCCGAGCCGCATGCCGCTTGGACTGCCGGTACCTATCAGCTGCTTCCGGGGTCCCACAAGCCAAAAAGGCCCAATAGGACTCCTTCTTCAGCCTGACAGCATCCCTCACTGCCGGTGTCCACCACCGGGTTCGAGGGTTGCCACCACGACAGGCACCAACAACCTTGCGGCCACAGCTCCGATAAGCTGCCTCGACAATAGAGGCGCGGAACACGGCCCACTCGGACTCCATGTCCCCCGCCTCCCTCGGAACGTGTTCAAAGCTCTCCCGGAGGTGGGAGTTAAAGCTCCGTCTTACGGGAGACTCTGCCAGACGTTCCCAGCAGACCCTCACAATACGTTTGGGTCTGCCAGGTCTGACCGGCATCCTCCCCCACCATCGGAGCCAACTCACCACCAGGTAGTGGTCAGTTGACAGCTCCGCCCCTCTCTTCACCCGAGTGTCCAAGACATGCGGCCGCAGATCAGATGAGACGACAACAAAGTCGATCATTGAACTACGACCTAGGGTGTCCTGGTGCCAAGAGCACATATGGACACCCTTATGCTTAAACATGGTGTTCGTTATGGACAATCCATGACGAGCACAGAAGTCCAACAACAGAACACCACTCGGGTTCAGATCAGGGGGGCCGTTCCTCCCAACCACACCCCTCCAGGTCTCACTGTCATTGCCCACGTGAGCGTTGAAGTCCCCCAATAGAACAAGGTCGCGCAGACATAATTTAAAAATGCAAAAATAGCAACGTGGCCTATATCTCGGCTAGTGTGTTAGCAGCGAACAAACACAACCTATTGTTAGTACATGAATGTATTAAAGCAATCGAAGGGTTATTATTCATCAAATACAGTTATTGGACACTCGATCAATTGAAAAGTGATTTAGACACGGTTTATTTTTTACACAGTAGCTAAGTGAGGATAGCTTCGTGATATGGCTTCTTTGTTCTTGGGCTGAGCTAACAGAGTCGCGGTCGTGTCTGAGATCTATCATTTTAAGACAGTAAATCATACAAAACTCTCGTTAAACTCTCATTGGGGTGGCCGTGGCACAGTGGTAATGGCAGTCGACCCCCGATCAGAAGGTTGGAGGTTCGAATCCCGCATCCGCCCACCATGTGTCGTTGTGTCCCTGGGCAAGACACTTAACCCCAAGTTGCTCCCGGTATGTCTGGATGGCGCCTTGCAAGGCAGGCTACCACTACCGGTGTATGAATGTCTGAATGAATGGGTGGATGGCTGGTATTGTAAAGCGCTTTGGGGCTCCTCACAGGGGGCTGGAAAGCGCTATATAAATAAGCTCCATTTACCATTTATTTACCATCTGTAGATCTCAAGAATGTCTTAGAACATGCTGCATGCATTACATTCCACATTAGCATGAACTGATAGAACAAGGGTATGCTGTCTGAGGTAAACAGCAGCAGAAAAAAAATCATATCCTGTAATGCACATTTTAAGGGGCTAAATAATGCCTCTCACAAATGTTAATCAGTCTTTACTTAGTACATGGATCTTGTTCAAGTTTTACGACTTCAGTAACTTTTAGTAAACCATATGGTAACAAGAAAGCAGTCAGCTTGATCAAAAACATGGTACATGCTCGAATTATTGCAAATTTAAAATAAATCACAAACTATCTTCGGATTGTTTTCATCCAAAACAAGTAAGCAGTGCTGCTCTGCACAGCCTCAGATATTCAGTGTTATAGTAGAAACTGAAATAGCTCACTTAAAAAAAAAATTATGTTCCTCTCACATCATGCTTAATTAAATTATTTGAGTGCAAATAAGACAGCTTCTATACATTTTCCATTAATTTTAAATGATTCAACACATGCATGCATCTAATTTCTGATGATCATATAATGAAACGGTGAAGGGTATTTAATGGAGTATTCAAAGTGAACAGCAAACAGAGAAAAAAAAAAAATGAAAGCCAGGCTACAAATGTCATTTGAAGTCTTTGCTTTGCCCATGGATCCTGGCAACATTGTATGCGCCGCACAGAACAACCCCCCACCCCCCCAAAAAAAGATTTTCTTAAAATGTTACTGTTAAAGTTGGCTCTTCTGCCTTTTCTTTACTCGTGAAGTCTATTTTTGAGTACAGGGAACCCCCGACTTACGAACGAGTTCCGGACCTAAGGACCGTTCGCAGCTCGATTCTGCCGTAGGTCGGGGGTGAAAATAACGTCTTGTTCGTAGGTCCGGATTTTTGCCGTAAGTCGCGGACATACCGCTAACGGAGCGCCGCACACACATTTATTGGCAATCGACAAAATTCCCTTACTTTGATTGAAGTGTAGGTAGACAGTCTGTATGATGTTTTTCTCAAGTTCAAACCTGGATCAGATGGAACTGCTTAGCCATTGCTCAACAATGAATGTTGGGAGCATTTTAGGCCAGGTGTGAGTTCAGGCAGGTGTGAGTTCAGGTGTGTGGTCCTGATGTGAGCAGGTCTGTGCATCAGATCAGGTGTTTCTTTTTTTGGGCAGCAGTCATTGAGGCAGAAGGTGTTGACACACAGGTGATGGATGGAGGCAGCAGGCAGGACATCAGACCAGACGTCCATTCATGAGGAAAGTGCATGATGTGATCTGTGTAAAAATTAACACAAACATGAAAATGTGCAGTTACAGTTGGACAATGACCTGCAAAGAAAACATGGAAACCAGACAGAGAACAAGTTCTACTCATTGCTGATGTTCACAAACAGGTGACACTGGAGACAATCTAGGGCAGCAGGCAGGACGACAGAGGCAGGACAGAGAGGCAAGAGCAGCAGTGGTTCTGTTGAAACCCACACACAGACGTCAACATCTGCAGATAAGAAAACACACACAAGAAAAACTTCTCCTTACCTGTGTGGTGCATTTGTGGAGCTGGAGGAGGTGCAGGAGTCTAGTCCATGAGGCAGAGCAGCAGGTGGAGGTGCAGGAGGCTGGTCCATGATGCAGAGCTGCAAGTGGAGGTGTGGGAGGCTGGTCCATGAGGCAGATCAGCAGGTGGAGGTACCGGAGACTGGTCCATGAGGCAGAGCAGCAGGTGGAGGTGCAGGAGGCTGGTCCATGAGGCAGAGCAGCAGGTGGTTCTGTTGAAACCCACACACAGACGTCAACATCTGCAGATAAGAAAACACACACCAGAACAACTTTTCCTTACCTATGTGGTGCATTTGTGGAGCTGGAGGAGGTGCAAGAGGCTGATCCATGATGCAGAGCTGCAAGTGGAGGTGCAAGAGGCTGGTCCATGAGGCAGAGCAGCAGGTGGAGGTACCAGAGGCTGGTACATGAGGCATGAGCAGCAGGTGGAGGTACCGGAGGCTGGTCCATGAGGCAGAGCAGCAGGTGGAGGTACCGGAGGCTGGTCCATGAGGCAGAGCAGCAGGTGGAGGTACCGGAGGCTGGTCCATGAGGCAGAGCAGCAGGTGTAGGTACCAGAGGCTGGTACATGAGACATGAGCAGCAGGTGGTTCTGTTAAAACCCACACACAGATGTCAACATCTGCAGAAATGAAAACACAGACAAGAACAACTTCTCCTTACCTGTGTGGTACATGTGTGGTGAAGAGTTGTGGAGATGGAGGAGCTAGAGGAGGCTGAACCATGAGGAGAGAGCAACAGGTTGGTTCTGTTGAACCCACATACAGACGTCAACATCTGCAGAAATGAAAACACAGCCAAGACCAACTTCTCCTTACCTGTGTGGTGGTGTGGTGAAGAGTTGTGGAGATGGAGGAGCTAGAGGAGGCTGAACCATGAGGAGAGAGCAGCAAGTTGGTTCTGTTGAAACCCACACACAGACGTCAACATCTGCAGAAATGAAAACACAGACAAGAACAACTTCTCCTTACCTGTGTGGTGTGGTGCACATGTGTGGATGGACCAGGGGGGCGTGACACTTTGGAGCCTGTCGAGAGAGAGGTGATGATTACAGTAGATGTAACATAAAACAAAAAATTAAGTAAAAAAAAATTAACATGTCTTTGCTGTACCTTTCCGACAATGCTGTGCTGGTATGTGAAAGTGGACAAGTCAGTGATGGGATGGTGGAGCTGGTGGAGGGGGAGGAGGAGGAGCAGCAGGCTGTGAACATAAGCTGATACATTCATTCATTCATTCATTCAACCTTTATTTATACAGGCTAGTGTTGCGAATTCAAAAGGTTGAAGGAAGCTCTGAAACGAATGTGCAAATTTTATGCAGGTTTATTGTACATAATAAGAATAAACCTTACAGCAACCAACAGACCTGACTCCAAGCACAGTCCACACACACATCTTCAAAGGCAGGGCCACGGTTATAAAACCCTGGATGTCGTCACCGCCTCCTTGGACCCTGGAACCTCCTTGGACTGCTTCAGGACCGCCCTGGAACCACCTACACTACCACGTGACCCTCCTTTCTGTCAACAAACTATCAGCTTCAATGTAAACATCAAATGTTGGGTCTGTGAATTGTGCAGGCGTGTAACTGTTCCCTAGTGAAAACAAAGCCCGAGAGAAAAACGTTCTGCCTTGTGTCACATTTCACATTATAAGGCAGAATTAAGTGAATACAAATAATGGAACATAATGGGTGTAATGTAATACTGATAGAAATATATTTCAATTCCCCTTTTGACATGACAAACATCATGTCAACAAAATCCTATATGTTCTATGTGAGAATGCAATTAAAAACTTGATACACATTGGAAATCTCTAACATTCCCACCCACAGCAATATTACATCTAAGTTACCCACCCAGAATATAAAACCCTCATATAAAATAAGCATCAATATAAATGGTAATAAAAACTAAACAGAATAAGATCAGAACAAACAAACAAAAAATAAAACAGACAAAAACAAAGAATAAAACAAATGTAACAAACAAATAGAAACAAGACAAAACAAACAAAAACAATGAACAAGAATAAAACAGACAAAAACAAACAAGACAAAAATAGATGCAAAGACGAACAAATAAAAATAAAAACAAGAAAGAACCGAGCGGACTGTCCCTCCTATCAACAAACACGCCTCTACAGGGTATATGCAGGAATAATGAAGTTAAATTCAATACCTTTAAAAAGGCGTTCAATAAAAAAAACAACTGGACTTTAATCAGACCTTATAAATTCAATACTTTCTCAAAAACCCTTAAATTTCCCAAAATGTGATTTATCAACTCTTAACAAACTTCAAAACATTGCATATACTCTGCTCCATTTCTGGTATGTGTTAACCTTAGCAAAGAATATGAACTGTTGTCAGGCCTCTTCATCTTCTTCATCATAGACACCTGTGAGGGGAAAAGCCTACACTACTCTGTTAACTAATCCAATATCTGAGAAAAGCTCAACTACTCTTATTCAGAGATGTCTGTGATAAGGGCATAAGACCACATTCAGAAAATTAACACTAAATCTATGATTAATCTAATCAGAACAGAAAACACAAAAATCCTTCCATAACCTGTCAAACTCAATTATCTTATTCACATCCATTTCCTATATACACTATATACAGGGAACCCCCGACCTACGAACGAGTTTGGGACCTAAGAACCGTTCGCAGCTCGATCCGTTCGTAGGTAGGGGGTGAAAATTATATTTAAAAAAAAAATTATTCATTCATTCATTCATTCAACCTTTATTTATCATGCTAACGGAGCGCGCGCACACATTTAAGCATGTAAAGTAGTGTACTGTAATGTTAAACATTGCTATTCACATTTACAGAATAAATAAAAATATATTTTCTTACTTTGAGATGGTCAAAGCCGACATAGGTTGCCATGCGTTGATTGTTTTCGGGCCAAGCAGCGCGGGGGCCGGCAAGCCACCGCAGCTGCTCCAGACCTGTGTTAGCTAGCTGGCTAGCTTCTGCTAGCCAAGCCATGAGCTAGTGTTGGAGCGGCGGCGCGATCAATCTGCAGCTGCTGCTCCAGCCGCTGCTCCAGCCTGAGACGTCCACAGAGCTATTCCAGCTAGTAATTAATCCACATGATGCGATCCTGGTCACCAGTGTTCAAAAGGCCGGCTCCCGTGTTAGCTCCAGTGTTAGCTCTGGAGCTAGCCAGGCCGGAGGTGTAGCCAGGCCGGCCGGAGGTGTTCGCACGGCGGCCTGGCACGATCGGCGATAAATCCGCTGCTGCTTGAGACATCCACAAAGTTCACAGAGACGTTTCCAGCTAGTAATTAATCCATATGAAGCCATCCTGGTCACCAGTCTTCGTCCGGCTCTCGGCAGCTAACCTAAGATGGCGTCCGGTGTTCTACATTAATTTGTGACCGGAGACCCCAGTGACTGAACCTAAAATAGCGTCCGGTGTTCTACATTAATTTGTGACCGTGTAAACTGAAGACCTACTTCCTGTTGCCCAAAATTGCTCAAAAATTGCTCAAAAATGATCAGAAATGATCTTTTTTATCATAATTATTATTTATAAAGCCTTTAAAACAACCAGAGCTGCAACAAAGTGATGTACACATGAAATTAAGAACATTTAAACACAAAAAAAAAAAAAAAAAAAATTTTTTTTTTTTTTAAATTCATATTTTTATTAAATATGATATGTTCGTAGGTCCCGTGGTTCGCAGGTCGATGGGGTCGTAGGTCGGGGGTTACCTGTATATATATATTATTCTCTGTACCAGAATGTTCTATCACAAACATTTCCTATCAGTAAAATTCACCGCTAGGCTACTCTTAACAAAGGTGCAGCTAAAATGTATCCTCTAAAACATTTCTAATTATCGTTCAGATCTAAGAATCAAAATTGATAAAACTAAATTATATCTATAGAAAAGCAGTGAAAACCCTGTACACCTTTCTCAAAAATCGATCAACACACAACTATTGTACTGCACATTCACCAGGCACAAACACATATATATAGTCACATTAATCTGTCTGTAACCTTCACATTCTGTCTGACTCATTCATCTCAACAACCTTCAATCCTTTCTGGACCTCCTGGATCAAACTCACAGTCATACTTCACAGGCGTAAGAATAACCATATGTATCCTTTCAACATACGGTGTAAACAACAATTGAGAGGTTTCAACTAGGGATGCACCGGTCCACATTTCTCACTTCCGATCCGATACCGATACTTAAAAACTGTGTATCGACCGATACCGATACTTTTCTGATCCGATACTGTTCAGGTATATAATAATAATAATGTCTTTTCCTGTCATCTGCGTATGTTTCCTATACACAGACGAAATTCGTCTCTGCATTTAACCCAACCACCTACCAGGTGGTGCAGTGAGCAGCCCGAAAGCGCCCGGGGAGCTGGAGAAATAGGTGTACACTCATAGACACCCCAAGGTGGGTAGTGGCCGGGGCGCGAACCCACGTCCTTCGGGTCCCAAGTCAAAAGCCCTGCTACTAGACCATCTTGGCTCCTATGAATCTGTATAATGAAAGTTTTGTACTGAGACTATTAATTTTAACATTGTGTGAGATACACCCAATGAAGACACTCTTGAGCCTTACAACAAGAAACCCACAAACTTTAACAGCACACAAGAGGCAGGTCTATACCACACACATGTCCTCCTCACTCATGGTGCAGCTGGAAAAACTAAAAAACTGCTAAGCATGATGGGAAGACAACAAAAACCACTCCCCTTAACCACTAAACAAGCTCTTTGAAGCTGGATCGGAAATATCGGCAGGTTGGATCCGATATCCGATACTTAAATTATGCTGGTATCGGATACCGATACCGATACTGGATCGGATCTGCCCCATCCCTAGTTTCAACAAATAATGAGAAAATCTTGGCATAGATTAGTGATTAGTTGGTTAGTTTGTTAGTTAATGTGATTAGTTCTGCTCTGCTGCATGTTCCACCTGTTAACCTGTAAGATAAATAAAAAATGGTGCAGGAAATAGATTTTCCCTTCATTGGTTACACTGCAACATTAAGCATTCATTCAACATTAATTAATCTGCTGAAAAGGGGAGGAATGTAAACCCAGTTATGGTAAGGTTCCTCTGCTTGTCCATCACAGCTGTGGAAACATGTGATTGTAAAGTGCATTTCCCCTTTTCAAATATAAATTATTCACAATTTTATCTTACACGTTCTGTCACAGGGCTGACAGATCATCAGCAGTCCAGATTTGACCTGTAAATGAAAAATAAGAAAAAGTCAGCACTAAATCTATATAAATTACCCCAAACATTCAGAATCTTGTTGAGCAACTACTATCCAACAACCTGCTTTTAGGCACTTATTAAAATGATCTTTTATAACTTTATCAAATGTATAACTGTTTCCAGCTCTCATCACTGTATGAAGAGTTAAAACGTTGATCTAATTAGTTATTTGAAATGGTGTGTTTAACTATACAGTATGTTCCTTATCTCCCATCCCCTTTTTGAAACAGGAGGCAATCAAAAAACATCCTGTTACAAAGAAAATAATGGAAGCTCATAACACAAACGTCATCTGTACTGCAGGTGGAAATACTACAAGAAAGAAAAAATAAAAACTCAAAACATCCGAACCCAACCAGTAGCATCAGACTTAATACTTCAACCATAAGACACATCACCCCATTTGACACATGTCACACCACCACGACATCCTATGCCAACTTCTTCTTCAACATAACCTCTACTCCATCTCCTCCGCTATCCACACCATAGTAAGAGAGCTTGAACCCTGCTCCAACACCGTGAGCCTTGCTGCCCTTCCACTCGGTCTCTAGGACAAAGAAAACATTTACCTTCCTTCTCTGCATCATGCCAGCAAACTCCCTACCTATGCCTGTCAAAAGGTGAGGAAAAAGAAAAGAAAAAGACAAACACACATCCAAAAAGGAACGCAACAGGTGCCCATACCGAACATGATGGAGAAAATAGAACCAAACTGTACTGCTCTAACGCGAGTACATGAAGGATAAAACAAAAATGTGTATGGTAATCCAACAATCCATGAGAAGTGTGGCTGTGCAGGTCACGTGTCAGTGAGATCAGTTCTGTGTGTCACAATGAAAAGCGTGTACATGTGTGTGTGTGAGATTTTACCATAGCAAAGATAGTATTGATCATTAAACTGAAGTTATGAATCACCACCTGAAGATCACATGGTCAGCTGACACATCAGCCAGGCTGCAAAGTTTGGTAGTGACGTTTCCAGCTTGACTTTCACTTGTCATGAGTTCTCCAGCCCCCATAGGAGATGTCAAGAGTTCAGCAGTGGGTGCAGACCACAGTTCATAGACTTGAGTTGAAAACTGGTGCAAAAATGTAAACTCCATGTAACAGTTCATGTATGAGTCATGACAGCTTGCGGCTTTAGCTGAACATGATGCATGTCGGCAGTTCAGTGCATTTCAGTTCAGTGCAGGTGGTGACAGCTTGCGGCTTTAGCCGAACACAACGCATTTCGACAGTTCAGTGCAGTCCAGTGCAGGTGCTAACAGGAGTTGTTAGCAAAACCTAGCTTCAATGACAGCACAACATGTGATCTGTCCAAGAATGGCGTTCGAAACCACAGAGTCATAATGCAACTAGTCCCTGCTACGGTTGAGGGAACCTAGGTGTATGCAAACGAGTAATGTTGTAGGGTGAGGAATAAAATTGTAAATTGAGAGCTGCATATCTGTGTATAAGTGAAATTACTGTAGAAAGAATTAACTGCTAACCAAACGTCGTCATGGAACACCTGCAGCAGTCACTGATTAGATGCCAAGCTGAAATCCTCAGAAAACACCCAAAGAAAGTCACCCCCTGCAGTATGTCAGCTGTGTGAAGACTCCCTTCCAGACTCTGTCGAGCAGGTCAGAAGGCCAAGGCAGAACGATCCTGCAGAACAAACAAGCTGCAGTCCTCCAAGAAGAAAAGAAATACACATATAAAAAAAACAAATAAATAAAATAAAACAAACCACCAAAGTCCTCCAAACCACTATTACACAGGCCTTGTTCATTTGTCATTAAACATGACCTGCACCCCACCAGGCTGAAGTGATGAGAACTGGAAACGTAACAATTAATGGCGTGAGATTAACCCTGCATGTACTTAAATGTTTAAACAACACAAAAAGCCACCTACAGCAGGAAAGACAGCATATGCCAACATGTTCATGTGAACCTCACCTATAAAAATCTGAAATGTGCCTTTAACACTGAGAGTGAAAAGCACATATCTGCAAAAAATACAGTACTGCATTGTGAGGACAACAGACTGCCACAGAAGGAAATCAACAAAAACAAAAACATAGGTCTAGAGAGGTCAGCGTGTTTAAAACAAAAGTCATAGCAACAGAAAATAAAAACAAACCGTGTAATAACCCAACTGTTAACTGGCAATTAACTAACTACTTTACTCTGGAGCTTTTTTTCAAAGCAGCACTGAAGTACACACTAATAAACAGCAACTTTTACAGTCCCATCCTGAGCTGATTAAGTTGTAAAACTCCCCGTTATCAGCCGAAACCCTTGAGCCGGACCCCCCTAGCAGGTCCAGAACCAGAACCAGGGAGACAACTCAGTGAGATTTATGGATGAAAGAGGCCTCTGTGCCGTGCAGGTTCACAGGCACGTAGGGGAGGGGGTGAGGGAGGAGCGGAGGAGATGTCTCCTTCCTTTCGTGTCAGGCACCAACAGGAGAGTGTTATCTTGTTAGAAGCCATAAATCTGAGGTCGAGCCAGCAGCTTGCATCTGCGAAACTGCTCTGTGCATGGCTGCTCAGAGCAGGTTCCTGTCTCACAAATGCAATAAATGAGAATAAAAATGAAAATAAAAAATCTATCCCTGTTGCCTTTGTTTGCGTGTATCAGCACTTTCCGGAGTACAGGCCACAAGTGTCTAAGAGAAAGGAAAGAAAAAAAGAAATAAATAAACAAAAGAAAGTAAAAAAAATAATAAATGAAAATAGAAAAAAAATTGCGACCTATACACCGGAAAATACGGCAATCAACTTTAACTGGGAAGGGGAGGGAAAGATGTGACTCTACAGCGAACACAGTCCCGGCTGTGAACTTAAATCACATGCACGACGACCTGTGAACCCGGGGCGGCCAAACCACCCTGTACGGCGAGCGTGTGCCGGATTAAAGCCAGTGTGACCTCTACGGCGAACAAAGTCCCGGATGTCACGATCTGACCTCGGCCCCACGGCGTCCCGGAGTCCAAAAAATAAATAAAAAGAAAGTGTCTCCTAGCCAACAGGCCGGAGCTCACAGAGGGGGAAAAAGCAAACAAAGGCACTCGTAAATTATCCCTGCGTGTGTATGGACTTCTATGTGCTTTCCACTTTACTTATATGTACGAAACCGCAAAAAATGCACATTCAAATGAAATACCAACAGTAGTTCACGTTTTTTTTACTTTTAGCTGCTAACATTATAAACCACTGGCCCACCTGGAGACAAACAGCCCTCAGTCAACAAATAATTTAGTGTGTCCAAACGCAGACGTTTCGTGTAATAGGAGTTCTGCTCACCTCTGTGAATCACCGGTTGTTGACTGCGCGCGTGCTCGTCTCTGTCGGCGGTGGGGGGGGGAACCCTCCAAATCATCTCTCGTTTCAGACGAAACTGCAAACCTCTCAGCGTCGGTGGTCACCAAATTGTTGCGAATTCAAAAGGTTGAAGGAAGCTCTGAAACGAATGTGCAAATTTTATGCAGGTTTATTGTACATATAAGAATAAACCTTACAGCAACAACAGACCTGACTCCAAGCACAGTCCAACACACACATCTTCAAAGGCAGGGCCACGGTTATAAAACCCTGGATGTCGTCACCGCCTCCTTGGACCCTGGAACCTCCTTGGACTGCTTCAGGACCGCCCTGGAACCACCTACACTACCACGTGACCCTCCTTTCTGTCAACAAACTATCAGCTTCAATGTAAACATCAAATGTTGGGTCTGTGAATTGTGCAGGCGTGTAACTGTTCCCTAGTGAAAACAAAGCCCGAGAGAAAAACGTTCTGCCTTGTGTCACATTTCACATTATAAGGCAGAATTAAGTGAATACAAATAATGGAACATAATGGGTGTAATGTAATACTGATAGAAATATATTTCACTAGCCTCGTTGAGCCACGGGGACTCATTCACAAGAGGGACCTGTTTCATTCACACCCAGGGTCAATTTAGAGTTACCAGTCAGCCTAACATGCATGTTTTTGGACTGTGGGAGGAAACCGGAGCACCCGGAGAAAACCCACGCATTCACGGAGAGAACATGCAAACTCCACCCAAAAAGGCCCCCGGGCCGGGATTTGATCCGGGTACCTGCTCGCTGAGAGGCAGCAGCTCTACCAGTTGTGCCACTGTGCTGCCAAATGAAATGTATGTAACATGGCACAACTCAGAAAAATAAAAATAACATTTCATTTCAGTTAGGGATGCACCGATCCACATTTCTCACTTCCGATCCGATACCGATACTTATAAACTGTGTATCGACCGATACCGATACTTTTCCGATCCGATACTGTTCAGGTATATAATAATAATAATGTCTTTTCCTGTCATCTGCGTATGTTTCCCATACACAGACAAAATTCGTCTCTGCATTTAACCCAACCACCTACCAGGTGGTGCAGTGAGCAGCCCGAAAGCGCCCGGGGAGCTGGAGAAATAGGTGTGCACTCATAGACACCCCAAGGTGGGTAGTGGCCGGGGCGCGAACCCACGTCCTTCGGGTCCCAAGTCAAAAGCCCTGCTACTAGACCATCTTGGCTCCTATGAATCTGTATAATGAAAGTTTTGCACTGAGACTATTAATTTTAACATTGTGTGAGATACACCCAATGAAGACACTCTTGAGCCTTACAACAAGAAACCCACAAACTTTAACAGCACACAAGAGGCAGGTCTATACCACACACATGTCCTCCTCACTCATGGTGCAGCTGGAAAAACTAAAAAACTGCTAAGCATGATGGGAACGACAACAAAAAACACTCCCCTTAACCACTAAACAAGCTCTTTGAAGCTGGATCGGAAATATCGGCAGGTTGGATCCGATATCCGATACTTAAATTATGCTGGTATCGGATACCGATACCGATACTGGATCGGATCTGCCTCATCCCTAATTACAGTACTGTACCTGGAGGGAGGGAGCGGGGGAGAGGGGGGGTCTTTTACTGGGGAGAGGGTGAGCTGTCCATGGCCTCCTCCTGGCTTGCTGCAGGAGGACTGGATGGCCTTTCAGCTGGTGCACCAGCAGATCCTGGACATTTGTTTGAAAAGAACAATTCTCAAACATGCATGTTACAGTCTCATAAGACTTCAGATGGATGCCAATATGACTGAAGAATGCTTTACTTGATGTTAAACAACTTTCAGGACATAAATTACATGTAAAGACTACAGATTTGTTTGTTGAATATGAACTGATACTATGGTAATGACTAAGATGACATTTCAGCGCATTTAATGTTTTAAATGTGCATGGGCATTCATAGTATGTGCATGGATAATAATGCCTTTGACCAAAATGATAATGCTTTAATTTATAATGTTTTATCAAGCGGGACCTCTTAGATACAATGAAAGAGCACAATTTGCACCTCCACATTCATAAACTGGAAACAACCAAGAAAAAATGTAAGTCTGGTATACTAAACAATAATTAAAAAAGTTAACTAGTGTGTTTTTTAATCAAAATTAAATGCAGTACTTAAACTGACTTTGATTTTAGGGGCCTTCAATACTCACCAGCTACTGCCTTGGCACTCAGCCACAGACACAGTTAAACCTGCAGCAATTCTGAAAGAATAAAAAAATATATATTACAGTATGCACAGCGAACACATCTTAGTTTATGGGTTAACAAGTATGTGATGCTAAGACACAATCATTTTTAGTCATTTTATAATGGTTTAGCTAACAAAATATATTACCTTATTTAATCATTAAAAAAAGATAATAATAATAATAATAATGAATTCAATTTATAACGCACTTTTCATTAATGAAAATCTCAAAGTGCTACAAGGTGCAACAGAAATTAAATGTCAATAAAACAAGTAATAAAACAAGTAAAATCAATAACAGTATCAACTAAGATCAAAAGTAGAATCATGAGGAGGCAGAGTATGCTCGGTTGAAAAGAAAGGTCTTCAAGCCGCTCTTAAAGTCAACCACAGACTGTGGGACCCTCAGACAGTCAGGAAGAGAGTTCCACAGGCGGGGGGCAGCCACACTGAAAGCCCGGTCTCCCATGGTCCTTAATTTGGTTCTCGGAATGTGAAGGAGATTACTGTTCTGTGACCGCAGCGACCGGGTGGATGAGTGTGGAATAAGAATATCCTTCAGATAATCTGGTGAAGCTCCATGTAAGCATTGATGTGTAATGAGAGCAGTTTTGTACTGAATTCTGTAGGCGACAGGAAGCCAATGAAGGTTATGAAGAATGGGCGTAATATGTTCAAATTTACGAACTCGCAACAAGATCCTTGCTGCACTGTTTTGAATATATTGAAGTTTCTGAAGGTTTTTGCCAGGGATTCCAATAAACAGGGAGTTGCAGTAGTCGAGCCTGGAGGAGACAAAAGCATGGACGAGCTTCTCAGCATCGGAAAAAGTTAGGGATGGGCGAAGTCTAGAGATGTTTCGAAGATGGAAGAAGCAAGTTTTAAACAGAAGCTTAATGTGATTTTCAAATGTAAGATTGGAGTCCATTTTTATTCCAAGATTAGTAACAGAGGTGGAGAGGGGGATGTCTTGTCCAGAAAAGGAAAGTGTTGTTATAGGAGATGTTTGTACCTGGTGAGGGGTGCCAATCAGTATGGCCTCGGTCTTGGAGCAGTTTAATTGAAGAAAGTTCTGATTCATCCATGCCCTAATTGCCTCCAGGCAGGCAGAGAGGGCAGTGAGTGAAGATGGAGATGACAAGGTGGAAGATGAGGATGCTCCAGTCCTGATGTAAAGCTGTGTATCGTCGGCATAACAGTGAAAAGAAATGTTGAACTGATTAATAATTTGACCTAAAGGCAGCATGTAAAGGGAAAACAACAGGGGCCCCAGAACCGACCCCTGAGGGACACCACAGGAGACAGAGACTGTCTGGGACGTGGCGTTGCCAAGACTAACACATTCCAGCCTATTGGAGAGGAAAGATTTAAACCAGTCCAGGACGGTGTCACAGAGACCCCTCCCTCTCGGTTTTCAAATCCCGGTTAAAAACTCACTACTACTCCATTGCTTTCAATGCCAGCTGATTTGTATTGGATCGTTTTATTTATGATCTGCAATGTTTTTATGTTTTTCGTGTTGTACTTCATTGTCTGTGTTGCCTGTTGCGTGTTTGTTTGTCCAGCATTTTGGTGTGGACTTGTTCCTGTTTAAAGTGCTTTATAAATAAAATGGTATGGTATGGTACAAGTAAATCCTCAGTTAATCACACCTTCTCTTTTTCTCCGTTCTCAGTCAGTGAGGTAAATAAACTGTTAAAAGACCTTGATCCTAAAAAATCTGCAGGTCCAGATGAACTTCCACCTTATTTCTTAAGGCTGGCTGCTCATATCATCACAGTCCCCGTGACCCACATCTTTAATCTGTCCATAAGCCAAAACACCATCCCGGATGCTTGGAAAACAGCCTTCGTTCTTCCTCTGATGAAGGGAGGTGACCCTACCTCACTGAACAACTATCGACCAATCTCTAAACTTTGCATTTTATCCAAGATCCTAGAAAAACTGATAAACTCAGATCAAAAATTATCTGGACTCATTTAACATTTTACCTCTTCATCAATCTGGTTTCAGGAAAAAAACACAGCACAACAACTGCTTCTCTGAAGGTTCTTAATGACGTTGTTGAAGCATTGGATGCTAAGGACTATTGTGCTGCACTTTTCTTAGACCTGTCTAAAGCTTTTGACACTGTGGATCATAACATCCTGTGTCATAAGCTCTCAGAAATCGGTTTCTCTGATCACACCATCGGTTGGTTTTCTAACTATCTTTCCAATCGGAGGCAATGTGTTCAACATAACGGTACTTCTTCCAGCTATTTAACAGTTAAAAATGGTGTACCACAAGGCTCAGTTTTAGGACCCACTCTCTTTACAATCTACATAGCTAATGTAGGTCACTGCATCCCTGATGCATCCTTACATTTCTATGCTGATGATACAGTTGTTTATTGCCAAGCTAAAACAGTAGCTAAGGCTTTCCAGTTACTGCAATCCGCTTTTGACATCATCCAGTCAGATTTGTTCCGTCTCAAACTTGTCCTAAATGCTGATAAAACAAAAGGGATGTTTTTTTCAAGTAGGAAGTCGGTCCCAGCAGATCTTCCTCTGATTTTATCATCAAATGGTGTCCCTATTGAGTTTGTTGACTCATATAAATATTTGGGTATCCTGGTCGATTCACATCTCTCTTTTAAACTCCACGTGGAAAACCTAGTGAAGAAACTGAAAGTAAAACTGGGTTTCTTTTTCAGAAATAAATCATGTCTAACACTGAATGCTAGGATACGCCTTGTATCTGTGACTTTCCTTCCCTCCATTGATTACGGTGACATTCTCTACATGAATGCTCCTACAAGCACCCTGCGGATGTTGGATGTTGTCTATCATGGTGCACTAAGATTCATAACTGGCTGTGATTATCGTACCCACCACTGCACCCTGTATTCACTGGTTAACTGGACATCATTAACCTCACGCAGACTCTTCCACTGGTACATTTTCATCTTTAAATCACTTCTTGGTCTGCTGCCCTCATACATCTCCTCCTACATGTCTTTGCGTGAGTGCAGCTACAGTGTGCGCTCTCAGGACATGATTACCTGCAGTGTTCCGTCAGTGAGGACTGAACTTGGAAAAAGGGCCTTCTCCTACTCCGCTCCTGCTTCATGGAATATCTTACAAAAAGATCTGAAGCTCTCGGCCCTGACCTCTCTAAATGATTTTCAGAATCTGTTGGAATCCTGGCAAAAACCAATGCAGATTTGTTCCTGTTTTTGTACATCTACCTTATAATGTTTGCTAGTTTTTGCTACTTTTTCTTTTGTCTATTGTTTAATGTATTTGTATCATTGATGTTCATTGGTTTGTAGCAGGTCGCTTTCATAAATGAGCCCTCGAAGCTCAATAAGATTTACCTGACTAAATAAAGGTTGAATGAATGAATGAATGAATGAATGAATTTCTGCATAACACTTCATTAGTTCCACAGAAATCATACCCTTAGTAACATAAAGTTTACGACTTCAACTTAATCATCATCAATTAGTTTACTCTTTCGGGTTAACATTTCTTTTTATTTTATTTACCAGAATTATATGTGTTCAGCTGAGAGCTTGTTCATCTCTTTTTTATTTTATTTATCTGTCTGTGTGCTGCATACTGCTTCTCTTGGGTTGCAACATCACAGGATGTGTGTGTGTGTGTGCATGTGGTGAGAGCATGTGTGTGTGTGTGTGTATAACATCTAGTTCCTGTTTGGAAATACCCCTGCAGCACTTTGCTGGTGTTCACACACACACAAGTTTCTGCACAGTCAAACCGAAGAAGTTCATTTCATTATAAGGCCTAAAACATATTTTAACAGTTTGATTTAATAACAAAACTGTGCATCTATCGACAGATTGTTTCTGTTCAGTGCCCTGAGACGACTTCTGTTGTGACTTGGCGCTATACAGTTTAAATAAATGAAACTGAATTGACATGTCTTTTTTTAACCCAGCCTATAAAAAGAATCAGGAATAGAAAGGAATCAGAATCGAAATGAAGAATCGGAATCGCTCAAATTCAAATGACGCCCAACCCTGCTCATGCATAAGGATCATTATATTATGAAGTATCACACATACATACAGGTTTCCCCTGACAAAAGCATAAACAGCATTCAGAATACACAACCTACAGATGTGGACAGTAACTATGGTAACGGACCACAAACCTCTACACCTCACAGACTATTTAACAACAAACCTGAACTGAACACATTAGTTCTATGACCCATGCACAACATGGGTCAAAAATGACCCGCATTCATTTTCCAGGTTATTTCATGCTGAGTGTTTCTTTGCTTTATCTTTTGAAATTAATTTATTTTATGATGCCAGCTATTTATTCAATATTTGCAACGTTTGTCATTTTGTTACACATACACATACCTCCTGAAAACATATAACCAGTGGTGGACCCTCAGGGCCAGCAACACCTTCAGAGAAGGCCTTAAAATTATTTAAAATTAAAATTTTATATTTTTTATTTTTATTATATTTTGTCCATGAATACGTATTAAATAATTCCAAATGGTCTGACCGCTTCCTTTCATTGCTACCCCCCTGTTTCCTCTGCTTCCAGAGTGTATTTTAATATTTAAGCCTTTAACCAATCACATTTTAGCCACTACTTGTTGCTAGGTAGATTAGAAGCCTTCTCTCGCAGCTCCGCTTATCACTGCAGCGCTATCCAAGCTGTTGCTTCAACCAATCAGATTTTGAGTTGGCGAGACCTGATGCTAATCGCGTCACCAAGAGTATTCACCGCAACCAACACGGAAATGTCAGCTATTCACCCGCTTTGATTGGATAGTCAACGTGTGACGTCACACCCGCGGCGCGGAAGTTGATAGTCGGTTCGGGCTGGCCAGAGGCTCTGGGGCTGGCCATTAAAATACAGTAAGCTTTTTCGCTAATTTTTTTTTAGAATCTAAGTAGGTTTTTACAGTTTTGCAATGGTCCAAACTTGCTGTGTTATTGGATGTAATGTCCGGTCACACGACCTGAAAGGTAGAAAGAGAGAAAACGGACTTTGTT